>CATIWQ010157705.1:0-21418 GCA_949673415.1 Euphorbia schlechtendalii
ATTAAAATATGATTACTGAAGCTTGGTATACCAAAGTCAGGTATAAATTAAATTCAAAATACAAAAGATGGTGGTTGAACAAGAAAATGAAATAAAATATAAAAATAACCTGCCAACTCTTTCTCTGCCAAGGTAGAACAAAATACAAGGTATTCTTTGTTCATCCCTTAATCATGATTGATTACTTTTGTTAAATTGTTAACAAGTAACAACCTTTCTCTTCCTCCTTAATCTCCTCCTCTTTCGCTGTACTATCCACTTCTTCCTCTCTTTATATATCAAGTAATTCCGTTGGACCCGGTCTATCCATCCATTCCCCTTTCCATCTTCACCTTTTTATTATCCTTTCTTCTCTATCTCTCTCTCTAGGGTTTTGATTCCTTAGGCTTCCTCGTTTATCCCCTTTCTTTCTCCAATTTTATAGAAATTGATTCTGCAATTTGAACAATGACTTCTGTGAAAAAAAATTTCTTGCCTCCTGGGCTGGTTTCCAATCTTCAGGAAGTATTATCAAGCAGAAAGGGACAAGAATCAAATGATAGCAATGATAAATCTACCGAGCCTTCTACTTCTACTTCTGCGGATAATACCGCCGAGATTGAAGATAATTCCAAGCCTATTGTTTTGGTTACCAATGGCGACGGGATTGAGTCGCCTGGCCTTGTTAATCTTGTTGAAGCTTTGGTCCGTGAAAATTTATACAATGTTCATGTCTGCGCTCCAGAATCGTGAGTTTGCTTGCTTTTCCTTTTATTTTGTAGTGTGTTGAATTAATTATCTTAATTGTGCATTTGGTTCCTTGATTTGTGCTGATTAATTTTTGATTGTATTGGTGATTGTTTTGAATCATTTCTGAATTCTACATGCATTATAGGTTTTCTTGACTCTGTAGAAATAGTATATTCTTATATGAGGAATTGTAGGTTCTCTGCTTGCATTTTTGTGTTTAACTTTTATGTTAAAATTGATTTGATCTTCTTTGATTTTGTTTTTCATCTGTTATTTATTTGGATTTTATTTGGGCAAATTCTCCGTTTTCTCTGTTTTCTAGTACATCTACCGAAGTTGGCAACATCTTGTGATTCTTTAGCTTTTGAATCTGTTGGTTTAGGGACAAATCAGTATCTGGACATTCAGTTACTTTACGAGAAACTGTTGCTGTCACTTCTTCTGAAATTAAAGGGGCTATAGCTTATGAAGTTTCAGGTAAAATTGCATTTTAAGGCTATTCTTTTATGCTTGATATTTTTGCTTCCGTATACTTTTTTTTTCTTATTTCTTTAATTTTGTCAAAGTTGGGCTACTTGTAGGTGTTTTGGCTGTCTTTTGTTATTTGAGAGACTTGTGCAGCTTTCCTAATGATACGATGAAGACATTTGGGAGAATAACATTGAAATTGTTGGTTTTTTTCGTATGTTAGGATTTCGACCTTTTAGTTTCAAATGCTTATACATTCGTTGCATTTCTTCGACTCAGGGACTCCTGTAGATTGTGTCTCACTGGCATTGTCTGGAGCACTGTTTTCATGGACAAAGCCTATGCTGGTTTGTTTTAAAATGCTACAATGCTTGAGATTGCCTTAGATATTGATATTATATAAATGTTAAGAAACTACCTTCGATTTTATTTCAGGTTATTAGTGGAATCAACAAAGGATCAAGCTGCGGTAATCACATGTAAGGACTTTCCTGAGCATTGTACATCAATTTTGATCATTTTGTTTGCCGCAGTATCATCCTACTGAAAGAATTTGCCACATCGTATGCCAACTATGAGATTTCCTTGCAATAGAATCTCTATATTTTCTGTATGAGAGTTTTTGTCATTATATTCTACCAAATACCCTCAGGTTTTACTCGGGTGTTGTTGCTGGTGCTCGAGAGGCATTAATATCTGGTGTCCCATCTTTATCAATATCTCTAAACTGGTTAGTGGATGACATACATATATACACTTTTCTTCTTCTCTGCTTTTGTTTTTGAATAATATATTTTGAGTTCAAAACCATTATAGGAAGAAGGATGAAAGCCAAGAGAGCGACTATAAGGATGCAGTTGCTGTATGTCTGCCTTTGATAAATGCTGCAATCAAAGATATTGAGAAGGGGGCCTTTCCAAAGAGTTGCTTGCTACATATAGAGATTCCCACATCTCCATCTGCCCACAAGGTGAGCAATTTTGCAAAGAATTCATGGCCACCATGCATGGATCATGCACATTTTGACTTTAGTTCATTGTCTATCTATGGTTTCTGCAGTGCATTATTAAGATGCATATAGTTGGGAGTTGGAACTTTAAGTTACAAATGATGAACATTTGAAGTGCTTTTATGACATGCCCATCACCATCCTAGGATAGAGATAACGAAGTATAATCTTCTAATTAGCGTAGAAATAAAAACCTTTGCTTCCTCTCTCGGTCTCTCCCCTCTCATTGTCTCACACATAGATAACATAACACTTTCACTGTCTAAGAGTCTAAGTTATTATTCGTAATTTTATTTTATCTGCAGTCTTGTGCTGTTGGTTCCAAAATCCAATTGGATCAATGGGGCTCACTACACCAGCATTTTTGTTCTGGCCATCATTTTAGTTCTTGTGAAAATTTTGTATATCTGAAAGTTTTAGTTTTGGTAGACTCTAACTAATGAATAACAACCATGAAATTCTTGCAATACTGCAAGCCTGACTTTTTGACGATATTTTTGGTTTTGTTGGATATCGAAATTGTCTTTAGCGTCATATTATTTTAAAACTACTGTTGAGGAAACATGTTTCACCAGAACCAAAACAAATAAATTAATTTAATTAGGACAAAAATCATATTTTAACATTGGCAAAGGTTCTTAGGCAGGGGTCCTAGTGGTGTATCAAGAAAACTCTTTTCCCTCAGTAGACAATTTCTTTTCTATAGCTTATGCGTTATAGCATTATTTGCCTTAGGTAATGGAGAGGTATAGACTCTATGCTTTTCATAAGATTTTTCACCAAAGCTGCAGACATCTTACTCTTAAATAATATGCCTTCACAGAAAACTGGATGAAATGCACAAGTTGGGTGACCTTCTCGAGTGTGTAATTATACTATGGTTTAATGCATTACTCGCTCCCTGAACTTGTGCATTAATGCCCAGTTTGCTCCCTCAATGACACGTGTCGGCTTTTGGTTGGAGAGAGAAAAGCAGAAATTTTAGGAAGTCAAACCAACCAGAAACTGACATGTAGCAATGAGGGGGGGGGGGGGGGGGGGGACAAGTTCAAGGGTATCTGACCCATTTGAAAGTTCACGGTGGCAAGTGACTGGGGTGATGGATACATTAGGCCTTATAGTAATTTCATTGTTTGGGTTTGTGAATTCATGTGAACCTTGTCTATTCTAATCTATTAATGTTATTAGAACTACTTGTCACAAATGAAGAATGATTAGCTTTAGATGCGCTAACTTATATTGTAAGAGTGCACTATCTAGTTCGTCTTCCAAGAAAACAAAAGTGCTCCTTTCTTCAAAATTCATTGTGCTTAGTAGAAGTTTCATCTATCTCTGCTTGCTTATCACATGGTGTGGTTTTTCACTTGGCAGGGTTTCAAGCAGACGAAGCAAAGTATGTGGAGATGTTCACCAAGCTGGCTTGCCGTTTCAGCGAACAGGCATCCCTCTGCTGGGCCTGCACATTTCATGTCCAATCAACAGAGCCTTGGCCTCCAGCTTGCACAGCTTAGTCGAGATGCCTCTGCTGCTGTGAGTCATCGCTCAACATCATGTTTTTTATTCTTTACTTTGAAATATATTTTTAATACAATAATCGTTAACGTTTCTCAGTTAGTGGTATTGTTTGTGTTCCTTTTCTTTAGGGCGCAGCTCGTCGTTTGACCACACAAAAGAAGAATGTTGAGATTGAGACTGTTGGGGCTGCTGGGAAGTCTGACAATGTTCGTGTCAAAAAGTATTTTCGACTTGAGGTACGAGCATCTCTGTACGATCTGTTTATCTGTGAACAAATACATCTTTATGTGAATGAATTGATAAGGATTCTTATGAATATGCTTGCAGTTCACAGACAAGGAGAAAGAAGTAGCCGATGAAGATTTGGATTTCAGAGCTGTGGAAAACGGATTTGTAAGTAGAAACTCCCCATTGACTTTTGCTAGCACAGGTTTCATTGTTGACACGCTTGACCATTGCTTACCCTTTTATTGATTCTAACAAAATAGAACCTATAAAACATCTGAGATGAGCTCAAAAATTAGAAGTGTACATTCACATTTCAATTAATGATGTTTATATTTTATGTTGAAACTAGGTTGCAATAACTCCGCTATGGCTATCGCATCACATCGAGCCCGATATACGTGCTGTAGCCTCAGATTGGATTTCTGGGCTTCAAGGGGCCCAATAAGGCCTGCATTGACTGAACTATAACCAGTGATTTTGTATACGCTTCCAGTTGTGTTGATTAGTTATCTGTTGACATATAAAAATATATATTCATTTTTCATTCCTTATCGATTTGTTGCTAGATATTTGGTGGATTTTTTCTTTTATAAGTTTGGTAGTGGGTTATGGAAATGTAATTTAAAAGTGGCAAGTTCCAAATTGATGAACTTGGCTTTTCTTCCACTAATTTTTTAGGATGTGGGTTGTTTGGATTTGTATCTTTCTCCTCTTTTGTATTTAACATGCATCAGTTTTATGAATATTGAAAGTGGTATTACTAATTCAAGGAATGTTACCAGTAAATTCGCTCACCGATTTTTTTGGCCATTTCTTTTTCCTGCAACACCATGTACGTGCATTTCAATGATTAAACCGTTTAATGCCACTTTAATCTTATACAGTATTGATACACTTTCTATTTCACATCCATTTAAAGACGGTTTACCGACCAAAAATCCATTCTCATTATAAAAATGTTTATTACTTTTTAAAAAAATTGAACAATTGCGCTTAAATTAAATATTATTGACTCGAACATTAAATCTCTAAAAATCATAAATTAAGGCTTAATTACCTAGCTGAAAGATTGATCATATAAAAAATAAAATTAAAATTAGATTAGTACCAAATGCGAAAAACAGATTTTAATCAAATAAATTTATCCACAAAATAGTACTATGGGCTTGTGAGAAGCCAATGATGGGCTCGGCGAGGCCCATTTAGCTTTCCTCTTGTCTTTCACTCTTTCTAATGTCGACTCTCTCTTTTCCGTTCTGTTCTGTCAATCTTGAAGCTCAGTAGGGTTTTAGTAGAAGAAAATGGCCTCCAAATCCTTGATCCGGACTGGAGCTTCATTCATGAATCGCTTGGTTTTATCGAAACCAATATTATCCAATAACATCGATTCTCAGATGTCAACTAACGGCCTTCAGATTACCCCTCAGCTGTTCCCTTCTCTTTCGAAATTTCAGAATCATCTTCACTTGCCTCTAAACGATAGCGAAACCATAAATAGGCTTACGAATGAAGGTTTTTTGTATCCCTGTGGTCTCCCTTCCCTCCGCTTCTTCTTGCCTGATGGTACTTTCTGTCTCTCTTTACTGTTGATTTGCTTTTATAAATTAAATTAACTCATAGCTACGTTTAGGAAATAGGATTGAACAATGCTTTTATTTTGATCGCTGAATTTGCGTTGCTGTTATGATTTTAAGTTGGCTAGGATTGGCAGTTAAATTTTATATTTTAAGATGATTGATTGAGTTCTCTCTATTCCAATTATGTTTCTGACGGAAAATGCCACCCTTTATAGTTTGGAAAATTGCATTTTCTGTATTTTATCTGCTAAAGCGCATCTAGTGTGCAATCTGAGTGACAATATAGGATTAGATTATATGTTACTTGCTGAACATGGGTGTTAATTTGATCAGAACTCACATTCTCTTGTTAATCGCTGAAGCTGTAATTAAGAAATAAAGAACAGAGTCTTGCTGTTACTTATCCTCGCCGATTTATTTACAATAACTTCCGTGCTTGTGTTATTCAGGTGATTTATCAGATGAACCAATGCTCTTGTTCCCTAAGAGGACATTCCAACCTAGTACTTTAAGGCGTAAAAGAAATCATGGGTTCTTTGCACGGTATATATCTCCCTTCCGTTTCATTGCTTCATCTTTATTTTTCTTTGAAACCGTTGGCCAAGAATTAGTCCTTGTCCGCAAAGACACTACTGTCATGAAGTGTGCTCTCCAGTTGTTGCATGTTTCTTGTTATATTTAACTTCCTGTTGCTGGTGCATAGAAACGGGCTTAATTTTTCCCCAGAAAAATGGATGATGATAGGATCTCATGTGTTGCCTGTTTCATGGCTGTTCATAAATTCATTATTTGTTGTCTACTTGTCTGAAATGCTTCAAGATTCATGCTTATGTGATATTAATTGCTGAATTCGGTGTCCTATATGAGCAGGAAGGCAACAAAGGGTGGCAGGAAAGTCATTGCTCGAAGAATAGCAAAAGGTCGGTTCAGGGTCACTGCCTAGCTTCTCTCAACTTATTTCTTGAATAAAACTTTTCACATAGACTTTTTATGTAGACTTTAGTATAGATAGAACCCGGCCTTCTCTCCTTTATGATGATGGTTCAGCTTGTGCTTCAGGCCTTCATTTAGAATCAACTTAAACGCATAATTTTGCTTCCCTATATTATATCGGGGTGAATTTGATGAAAATGGGTAGCTACGAAGATGTGTACTTGTAGATTAATGTTATTTCACTGACAGTTCTGAAGCAGTTAAATGGGTTTATTCTATAGCATTATGCTCTACACCAATTAGTTATATGCATTTCATTTTTCGTTGCTCAGGTTTGTTGCACTTGGTTTACAATTACTGTATAAGTTCTCTTTTGCCCTTTCCTTTATCGATCAAAGAATAATATCATGGTTACAATATTCTATGTAAAGTAGGATATTGCCAGTTGTATCATTAATCATGGAAGCAGGGTTGAATTTTGATAATAATTGAATGCTTTTTGAGCAAGCTATCCTCTTTTAAGGGGCAGAGGTTGACAAATTCAAATTGAAATTCCATAATCTATTACAAAATTATTAGATTGGCATCTTTAGACTTAGCTAATTTTTGCCTCCCAAAGAATGGTCATTTGTCTTTTACATTTGTATTAGGCGTCCGGCTTAGAGTTAATGAAAACATCAATTTTACAGAGGGATTTTGAGATGAGTTACATACAATGTCTTATTGTGTTTCTTTGCTATGGTGTACTGTACTTGGAATTTGTATATTAATTTATAAATGTAAGTACATTACACTAAAGAAATGAAAAACATTAGGTCAAAGCTTTTGTGGGCATCCACATAGAGTTGTCCTAGTTCTTTTACAGCTGGATTGAGAAGGCTAAGGTTATCACAAACATAAATGAACATCAGTTCGGCTCAGAGTAAAGGCATCAACCTTTTGGTTGATATTGCTAATAGAAAGCAACTCTGTGTTCAAAACTTTGTGTTATATAGTAAATTTCATTAATTGGAGACTCAAGACTCGTGAACAGAGATATTCAAACTGCTCTTAAAAGAAATATTAAAGCCGTTAAATGGTAAAGTCTAACTTAGAATAGTATAAGCCTCTATATAGACTCGTGAACATGCATTTATTTTTTATAGTAATCTTCTTATACATTTTAATAATTCACACTTATTAAGAAAATATATAATAAGGGTATGAAATACTGATTTATCTATACATTTAATTTAAATTAATGTATTCAATTTTAGCTTTCTTAAAAATAATACAAGAATGAATAAGGGTATACGTGAAAGAAAGATGAAAAAGAATCATGAAATTTTGAAATGAATTACTATTTTTTATTTTCATAGTTTGGTTAAATGGATGGGTGTAGCATTTTCAAATAAAATCAATCTAATTGTTTGACACATGCCATTGTCTCACACTAACAAACCTTAATTTTTAGTTGAGTTGACTCAAAATGTCAATATTTAATTGAAGGGTCTATAAAGAAGCAATTTGCTTTTCATTTTTCGCGATGGGTAGTATCAATAATTTCGTTGTATGTAGTTAGAGAGGGAAAAGTAATGTGTATATACATGTTGTAATAACAAAAGCTTACGCCAATTAGTAGTTAGAACAAACCTTTCTTGTATCAAGAAAAGGGAAAGTGTTGTGACTTTCTTGTTGGTGCAGTTTATTGAACATTTTTCATTTTACTTAACTTGTAATGTAAAAAGTTGAACCTTATTTTTCTTTGTCTCACAATTCATTCCCATATGCAATACTAACAAAACTAGACCACATTATAGATGAACCATAAAAAGTGACACATGATAAGACCCTTCCTAACTATATTTTGCCTCATTGTTAACGTACAGTTCAAAACCAATCAATTACCATCATCATGATATCAAGTAATTTTTATATAGCCTTTTCCCTTAAGCCCCACGCTACTCTCTTTCTGATTTTCCCTTTGTGTTTTTTATTCATGAAAAAGACGAGAGGGGGAGCAATAAGAAATTTTAACTAGTTTTTCAAAAAAAAAAAAATACTAGTTTTACACTCTATAGATTTCAAAAAAACAAACCTGAAAAATTAATTAAAAAACCTAAAAATGATATCAAATTACGACTTCGATTGAATTTTCAAGAATAACAATTTTTTTGTAATTGAGAGTCACTAGCCTCTACATTCTATGGAATTAAATCAATCTAAATAACATATGTCCACAAAGTTTTAACAACTCTTATCTTGAGCTTAGTCCACTCTAAATGTCAAGTGAAAGAGTTAAAATAATACCTACACTTAATTTTCTTACCATATTGATTCTCAAGCCAACTTAGAAGACCAAATACTTCGTTTATCCAAAATACTAGAGTGAATAGAATATGAAATTGACACCCTAGCAAATTGACTTACCAAGATAAGTTTAAAACCCAAAGGAACCCTTTATACTTACAGTTTAAAAAGAACATGCAACTGTAACTGTTTCATGTCCAGCATCTTTTAGCTATTGTAATGAGATAGAGAGTGTGCTGTAAGCTAGTACAACTGCATGGGCTGAGAAACAAGTGCTACATATTTACATGCAAGTACTTGAATATATTATAAGACTAAATGACAGTATTAGATTTGACTTTTTCAACCCCACATGTGTGTTGGTTCAGTTTCGAAGACCAATACTCTTGAGATCTACAAACTCTTTATAAGAAAAATGTCAAAATTAAAGAGCCTCACACACATATATTTATGAAACCTCAGTAACCATTACTTACTTGAGAACCTGAACTAGTAACGTTTAGGTTTTCCCTTCAGAGATTGCACTCACCATCTTATGCCATATTTCAGGAAAATTAAATGCACTGTTTTAAATGAATATTGTATATAATTAATACACCAACAACAAACCTAATTTATAGTTTTAAAAAAACTAAAAATAATTCCCACCCAGCCAATCATATTCCTCTAAATTAATTAATTAATTAATCAAGCATCCCAGCTGCAGGTTGAAGGGAAATTACTAGGGTTTGCTGCAAATTGACCATTTGAAAATGCTGATATTGATGATGATGGTGATGATGATGACATGATTGCATCAATGTACTCCATTTGATTTGTTGGCACTTGCAAATCTTGTCCATATGATGGAATTGATGA
The DNA here is from genome assembly GCA_949673415.1 of Euphorbia schlechtendalii. Classification (NCBI taxonomy): domain Eukaryota; kingdom Viridiplantae; phylum Streptophyta; class Magnoliopsida; order Malpighiales; family Euphorbiaceae; genus Euphorbia; species Euphorbia schlechtendalii. Next base: position 9,607 of record CATIWQ010157705.1, read on the forward strand.
TCTTCCAATTGGGTCAATTCCCATTTCTTGTGAACCAGAAGTTGATGATTCAATTATCTCACACAGTTTTGGCATCATTGGCACCATTATTCCTTGATTTTGATCATAACCCATTACCCCAATCTCTGGTTTACTTTGATCATGATTAAAAGATGGAGGATTTACCCCATTCCCCATTGTATCAAGATGTTGAGGGAAATAGGGCAAAGCCCAAATTGGATCGAAGGGATTATTAGATGAACTGCCATTTGGGGGGAATTGTTGAGGGATTGGAAAATTAGCTAATTGATCAACGTTGAAACTGTTGCTTGTTTGACCAAAACTTTGAAGCATTGAATTTGGGGTTTGAAGGTATATCTGAGGATCACTTGGATGGGCGGTGAGGATCAAATTAGGGTTTGCTGTGAGAGAGAAGAAAGCTTCATGATCAGATAGAGTATTAGTAGGGTTATGAACAATATCGTTGAAATTTGCTAAAGCTGGAATGTGATCTTGAGATATTAACTTCTTTTTAATGCTTGAATTCCAGAAATTCTTCACTTCATTGTCTGTTCTTCCCGGTAGATGCTTTGCAATTTGTGCCCATCTATGTAATTTACAGTAAATTAGGGATTCATTAGAGGGTTAATTTGTGTAGAAGTAGTGAATATATATGGTACCTGTTGCCTAAAATGCTATGGAGTTCAACGATGAGAGCGGCTTCCTGAGGTGAGAAGCTTCCACGTTTAAGGTCCGGTCTCAGATAATTTATCCATCTTAATCTGCAGCTTTTTCCGCATCGCTGCAATCCTGCACCAAGGATTATTTGCATAAGAAGAAAAGTACATCTCTTTGAATTTGAAAATAAGAAAACAAAATCACCACATCCATCTAAATTTATCAGAATGGATGAATCCATGCCAATAAACCGTATTGATACATTCAATATTCGTTTTTTCTTTAACAGATACAAGAAATTCATTCAAATTCATTGCCCTGCTTGTTTAAGGCATACATGATTTCTTGAATATGTACATATTCAAGAAAATAATCAAGAAATGGTATTTGAGCCACGTGATTAGTTCCCACACACGAAACACATCGAAGAATCAAAAGCTCTGGAGATTTGAGACGAGTCGCCTAATTCCCAAGACACAAGTACAAATCAAGAAATCATTTGTACATATGCAAGAAAGTCATCAAGAAATGAACTTGAGAGCAATCGTGTCAGAGAGATATGTTTGTTTGTTTGTCTGACTGCCGGGCTGCCTTGAATGCGTCAGATAGTGAGAATAAATAGATAAAGAAATATACCAGCAAGTTTAGGAACAGAGCTCCAGCAGCCATGGCCATAGGTTGAAATGTAATTGATGAGTTTTTCATCTTCTTCTGGAGACCACAGCCCTCTTTTAACTTTCTGTTTGTTGCAGCAAGAATGATGTCCCATCTCTCTCTCTTAACCAATAGAAGACCAAAATTTAAAAGTGCAATTACAAATTACAATAACAAGAGCAGCAGTACAGCACAGAGTTTGTTTGGTATAGTCCTGTTGAAGATTACATAATAACAAACAACAATGATTAAGGTAAAAATGGTGAAGAAGAAACAAGGAACCAGAGATAGAGAGGAGTTGTTAAAGAGAGAGAAAGAGAGGAGAGGAAGAAGAATTTAATGAGCAAGAGATGTACAGAAAGTGGCCCCAAATTAGGGTTTGTGGGCAAAAGGCTAAAAGCTGCTGAATTTTACAGTGAGACCTGTATGCCTTATAATGGGATCCTTTCAACTTTCTCATAATGGTCTTGCCCTGATCTGTTACACGTGTCATTCATGCATACACTTTGTGGGTCCCATTTATTTTCTGGTTTGACCCCACTTTGGACTTATCTTCCCATGCGAATACACAGTTGTATTGTGTTATATGTGGCATCTGCATATGTATTTTGCATTGCATGGCCCATTTTTTTCTTATTTCCTTGCTCTTCTACTTCCTCTTCTTTTCTCAACTCCTTCTTCCTCTTGTCTTTGGAAATTGTAAACGAGTTCATCTTTTTACAAGTAATTATTTGATCAAAAATTGAAATTAACAGCTAAGAAACGAGAATGGGAATGGAAACAACAAATATTGTGTTATTTTATGTTTCGGAACGGAGACATCAAATGTAAGTGACTATGAGTTTCCGTGTTGCATTGGCTAAGATTAATAGTCGTATTTATGCATTGTCAGATGAGTGGAGTGCACTGTGCCTAGAATTGTTATCGGTGGCATTTGAAGTTCTCTCTTCTCATGGCTTGTGCTGAATCTTCAATAACTTGATGTTCATGAAAATATTATGATTACAGATAAAGTATGTAAAAACATATATATTTTGTAACACTTCAGTTAAATTTTTGAATCTAATTGTTACTTGAAATATCTACCGCTTGAGTGGTATGTACATTTTCTAATTGTTACTTGGATTATCTACCGCCTAATTTTAGACCGGAGATTATTATGACATTGACACCAAACCAATTAAAAAACAAAAACTTGAAATGTTTTATACTATATTATGAAACTGTTTGACTCACAATTCAAGCTAACAAGTAAAGCCCAACTAAAGATTCATTATTATAATTCAGTGATGCCCATCATACCCTAAAGTTTTACCTTTAGTGAATGAAGTGAATGTCACCGAATTCATGAGTTTAAATTAATAAGTAAATGTTTGTTGAACATGAAGTGTGTGTAACAAATCATTCATCTCTATTTTATCGCATGTTCAAAACTCAACCAACAAATAGAAGTTGTAAGGAGTTGAGATTCCAAACATGCTTACAATTTGCTCTATATATTTTACACATATAAAAAAAAATTACTGATTAATAAAGACTAAAGGTTCTTATTTATAATTTTAAATAAAGCATGCCCATTCTTTACTTTACTCTGATTGTTTTAAAATTCCTCACTCTCCGTTTTAGTTTATGAATCACGGTTAAAAACGTTATAATTACATACATGTACATAATATATTTTAATAATTTTTCCTTTATGAACCCTAGATTTCGGCCATGTACATTTTTTTTATATATAAAAGTGATCCATATTTTGGGGGTGACCCTTGTTTACATTTATTATGAAGAAAAGTTTTATTAGAATTTCTCTTAATAATGCAAACGATAGGACGGTTATTGCCCCACTATGTAGGGCTCTTTATTTTTTTTCCCTTATAGATATACATTTGAATTATTGACTATATCATTGTTTATTAGACATAAAAAAATCCATCTTTAATTTTTCAAAAGAAAATTAAAAGGAAACTTTTTATCGCTTTTCATATGCATGAGAAAATAATGATTTTTAATTTTAAAACATATGTTTGTATTTGAACCATTCAAAACATAAAAAGGAGCAAGTTGAGAAAACTATAAGTAAATTTTGATCAATGGAAAAAATGATTTAATTTCCATCAGAAAAAAATTTTTAACTTTTTTTACTTATGGACCAACTTGCAGCTCCTGTTACTTTCACAGAATGAAAATTTAAAAATTACGGAGCAAATCAAACATATATGTAATTATAATTGTTTGAGTAAGTATATTATTCTACACGGAGTAAATTCGGAACGCTTCTAAGTGGTTATGAGTTTAAAAACGAGAAATTTTTAGGGTAAAGTTTGGTTACCTAAACTGTTTTTCCAGAAAATTTCACTTTCAAGTTTTTACTATAAGCAGAAGTTGATTTTGGAAAAAAAATAAGTTACACGTTTCTTAATTAAATAGTATGAAACACCAAAGTGTGTTATTCAAAATTAAAATATGTAAATCTATAAAAAGTTTGTTAGAGAACTTATTAAAACAACAACTTGAAAAATAATAACAAACAAGCCTATAATGTACCTTGATATACAGTGTTGAGCTAACTTTTGCATAAATGTATAATTTTATAAAAATTACAATTGAGTTATAGGTCATGATATAAACTGGCGGTAATAGGCCTTGGCGACCGCCCATTCAAACACTGAGACCATTGGTACGTAGCTCAGTAGAACTGTTTTCAGTGAGATTGTAAAAATTTGGTGGATTTATTTCTTTGAATTACAAAGATTATCTGAAGTTATAATTTGCTACCTCAAATTTGGGGCTCTAGTACCGGTAATGGTAATATAGTTGCACAAACAGAAGGTGGCCTAAAAAAAACTAAATTTGGGATATCTTTTCTGCAAGAATTTCATGATTTTGGGTTGCAAAATATCATCATAATATAATTTATCACGAATCTAATTAGATCAGTTATAAATCCAAGATTCTTGTAGATACATAACGACAATACAATAAAAATAATGATTCTTATTTGTTTTAACTTGAAAGTCAAAAGATTATTGTATAAATAGGACTTGTTACGATTAATCTGAGTTCATATTGCCTTTACTGGGAAATAATGAAAATTGCAGTGGTCCTTTTTTTGTTTCAATTAAGCAATTATCTTTATAGACTTCAACAATAAATAGTATCATTTAGTTTGGTTAAGCTCACATGGATTTGTTCTTGCATTGGATTTAACCTCAAAAAAACCTCATGCGAAGTGAAAATATTGCTCATGCATATATATCATTTGTCTTTCCAACTTTACTACCAACATTAGATATTTGTTTACACGTCATAAATTTGTACAAAAATCATATTTATTAATATTTTTGTCTAATGGTTAAGACTGAATCCGTGACCTCTAAAAGTTCCAGGTTTGCATCACAACCGGAGTGGATTGTAAATTTTTCTTTCCATTTAACGTATGCTCAAATGAGGAAATTTTAAAAAAAAATGTAATATATAGATTCCGAGCAACAGTCTCGGGTCAAAGTTGGATCTTGATAAGGGTTAAGGTTAACATTCTTGCTTATAACGAAAACTATGATTATATATATATATATGTATGTATGTATATATGTATATGTATATATATGTATGTATATATATATATGTATGTATGTATGTATATGTGTGTGTGTGTGTGTGTGTGTCTATATATATATGTATGTATGTATGTATGTATGTATGTATGTATATGTTTATTCAGGGTAAAATGCATCAATATTTTTGAACTTGGTAACTTTTGTCAGATGCTAACTTAATTTCCTGAACGAGGAAAAAGTGTATCATCTTGTCCCCCATCACCACATGTCATATTATGGTTGGTTTGACTTTTCAAATATCTTAATTTTCTAATTTTTTTCTCTCCAGCCAGAAGTTGACACGTGACACTAAGATGCAAAAACAGTACACTTATTTGCCAAGTTCGGAGGACTAAGTTGAACTTTCAAAAGTTCACGGTGACATTAGTCAAAAAGTACAATGTTCAGTGAAGCTTTGATGCATTTTACCATAGCCATGTAAATCAACAAGTTATACATTTTTTATGAAAATGGCGAGATTGAAGCCGGAAAGTAACAAAACATATATACTAAAAGGTCGGCACCTCTTGCGACTATATTAGAAAAAAGATCTCGAGTTGAGATCAAAATACAAAAGTACAATGGTGAGATTTACAATGAGTTTCGTAATACAAATATTAAATTGGGCGGAAAAAATTAAACAAGTTATAAATGTATTGAAATATTTGGCATGTATATATTGAATGGATAAATATTCTCAAACTAGCAGTTAAATCTTTATAGGATAAAGTGAAAATGTAGGGAGATTATTGGTTAGTTTACAAAACAGGAGGTGAAAAATATCATATTATAACCAGAACATGGAGGGAATGTTTTTCGAACAATTTAAATCGAACTGTAGTTGCTGTTTTTATTTCAAATATAATTTTAACCATATACGATACAGTAAATGATTATGTGATTATAAATTTTTAGTTGAATTAGGGTTTTTTACACGTAAAACTATATATTTCGTGAAAAAACAAATACATATTTACAACAAGGTAGAATTATTTAAGAAAAAAAAAACTTTAAAGGAAATTTCACTATCATCCAAAGATCAATCATTGCGAAATCATAATTGCAACTTTTATTTTTTAATCTATTATTTTTGATAAATGGATTTTAAAAAATAAAGCAATAATTATTAATGACTGTCAAATAAAAATGTCTAGAATATGTTTCTTCGTGATTTATAGAGAGTAAATTGAAACCATAATTATACTGAGATGCAAATTTATGTACGACACTAAACATTTCAAATTAGACTTTTAAATTAAGGTTTTAGATCAAGCAATTGAAGATTAGATCTTGATAATTGATGTCACAAAAAGCCATTTTAATAAGTTATATTTAGAATATGAGATTTTTAACTTGAAAAAACAATATCAAACTAGTTCCAAAAGTTTCAAACACTAAATATTTACAATAAGCAATATGAGATATGAATTGTTAACCACACAAATTTGAGTACTAGCTGGTGATTTTTTTTTGTATTAATTTGAGAGTCATTTCCCTAAGGTGCGTTTTATTATTGCATTGTTATTTATAAAGTTATGATTGTTTTTCCTTCCTATCATATTGAATATTGAATTAGTGTCGTATGATATTTGATCGAATGATGAAGGTAGACAAAGAAATGGTTATCTTGTAAAAATTAAAACAATATAAAAAGTTCTAATCCAAACTCTGTTTGTTTTTGTTGATAGACAAATATTTGACAGACAATTTATGAATGCCTATAGTTTAAGGTTTGAAACCGAAGGTTCACTCTAACTATAATTATTTATAAACCTTGACTTAATGCTTAAGGTTTTATTTTATCAACATATTCTCTGGCGTTATTATAATAAATCCATGGCTTGTAGTCAATTTCACTTTCTAATAAAAGGAGGAATTTCAACAACTTGCCTCAAATTTCATTGACATTAATTTAGTTTGTGTAAAACTCTGTCTTATTGTAATAAAGTAGTATCAAATTATTAATTACATATAAGTTTTGAGTTTAAAAAAAACCACCTTTAAATATATTTTTTGACCCAATTATGAATATATATTATAGAAATCTTGGTGAGTGGGAAAATTAATTAAATTGCATATATTTTATATATATATATATATACACACATGAAATCTTAAGTTTCTTAGGCATTTATTTAGTAGTTTAAGAAATATTCCAACATGGAGTAAAGTTTGGAAAAGTACAATATATTGAAAATTTTGACATAGGTTAAGGTGGGCTACAACAATTTTATTAAATGTCGTATGGACTACCAATATTACATTTCAAGACAGTAGAGCATGGGGCTTGTTTTTATATTACTATACATATATGTATTTGAAATTTGATTTAATATCAAATTAATAGAAAATTAGGGCTTACTCAATTCATAAGAAAAGAACAAGGCATATTAGTTTTTTTTAAATGAATATAAAAGAAGAAGAAAATTAGTTAATTTAATAAATATATAAGCTAAGGTGTCAACATTACAAGAGTGGTTCATTATAATGATTCGAATAAAAGGGTGAAAGATACAGCAGAACTAACAAAATTAAATTAAGTAATTGATTAATTAATTAATTAAGATAATGGTAATTAAACATGTTTCACAATTAGGAATAGACAAAGAAATTGATTTAAGTGATGGGAACTGACTCAAATTAAGACAAGAATCTATTCATAGGACAAGCTTTAATTTCAAATAATGAAAAAAGAACAAATTGTGGGTAATGTTTTTTATTTTTAATTTATAAAACTAATTAACCAAAACTAAAGAGGATTCAAATTATTTAGTATTATCAAAACTGAATTATCAATCAGTCTGACTGTTTCATTGTGTGTAATTGTGAATCATTTATTATCGTAGTTGATTTTAGTTTTTGAATTATTTTTTTAGAAATTAATTTAATCGACTTCTAATGTTGGTTCATCCATGTCCAATCAAAAATTTTTTAATGTTTGGAAATAACCGTCTATTTATAACTGGGTCAATCGGGTTGATCCAAATTTAAGTGAAAAATATGTAAGTTAAATTAATCTATAAGAAAAATGTGTAGTACTTAATTGTGGACATTAAAAGGTTAGAAGCAGTAAGTATGACATAACCTTTCCCCACTATAAGAAGTTGAAATAACTTCCAGTAACCATCACATGTTTCCTATATAATATCTACTGGAATGTTTTATTGGATATATGACGAAATGTTCAAAAGTATAAGAAAATAAAAAACGAACAAAAGAACGATTATTATTTTTCAAAAAAGTTCTTGAGAAATTCAATATTAAATAGAAATTTTGTTTATCTTCGTCTAGCGATCATCGTTCAGCAACATTTCTACAAAAATTGTTAGATTTCAACCCTATACTCGGTTCGTTGAATTATTCATAGTTTGATATAATGGAATTGGAAAAGAGGTTAGGTGATAATAATAATAATAATAATAATAATATCAATTAGATATACTATGAGTGGTATATCCACAAAGTGGGTGAGGTGATCCAGATTCGAATCTTAACACCTAGAATTCTTAAAAAAAATAATAATAATTTGACGAGAATGTATAACTATCTTATTTGGCTTTTAATATAATTATTTGTTGATAAATTATATCCTTTCACATATAATATACACTGCCCTTCTGACATAAAGAGTTAAAGACAAACTGCAATTAATCAGATCAAATAAATATTATCTTGTATATAAATTAGAGTTTAATTTAGAGAATCAACAACAAAACAAATTAAGTGACAAAATTGAATTCAAATATATGAATCTATAGTGGGAAAAGAAGGTAAAAGAGAGATGTTATATCAAAAATGAAGTTTATAATAAAAATATAAGGTTGCTTATGAAAGAAAAAGAGAGGAGAGGGGAAAAATGGGAAAGCTTGTAATAGAAGAAAAAGGGCCAAAACAAGAATCAAGAATTAATAAATGGATGCACATGCAACAATAAATATGCACCAGAAAATTTTGCTTAATTTGTTGAGCCATAGTAGAGCAAAATTTGTAATCAATTTTTGTTTTTTCCATTACTTATATAAATCTCAAGATTTCAATACCAAGTACATACATATATAATATATTTATATATGTAAGAGTGTATGCCTATGTAATTCCTTGTCGTCGCTCTTCATTCCATATTTGTAATTTGGTATAGGTCATTTTCATATTCTTTTGGAGGCACCCATGTTTTTAATTTGATACATTGAACTATTATTCAGCTATATGTAATCAAACTACATGGACTTTAAAAGTTCTATGTTGAGTGTAATTGTACGAGTGAGAAATTAAACATGGTCAAATCTGTGTTATACAATTTCAATTAGATCACATATGGGTGCAATTTATTCTTACTTTTTGAACTTGTTTATATTCCATGTGGGATCTAATTAAGATTCTCATTTATATTTAACTGGTTTACAAGATTACTTGTCATATATTGCTTACGTTATGTATTGTTCTATACTTTTCTACTACTAAAAATTACTATAGATATTTATCTATAGTATTTACTATAGATAAATTACTATATATATATATATATATATATATATATATATATATATATATATATATATATATCCTAAAATCTTTTAAAGTTATTATTGATATTGGGGAATAAGGGAATATTTGCATACTTACGAAGTCTTGATGAACATTTTAAGATTAAAATTTATTTGATGGTTTTAATAAAAATTCAATCGGATAAAATCAGAGAATCAACAATATAAAATGAATGATCTGTTGTGAATGATTTGAACTGTGATATATATTTTGCCAATGAATCCTTCTTATGTTGTTCTTTCACTAAGAAAATTGAATACATCTATCAAAAAATAATTGTTATTCAATTATTTTCATCTATCGATCAATTATTAACCGTCAACAGAAAGTGAAACACTGGAAAAATAAGAGCATGTAGCGACCGCTACTTATTGTCGCGATCGTGACTCTAACATCTAGACTTTCTGTTACTCAATGAAAATAAGTCATGAGCGTGAGCTAGTGTCGCGAGTGCAACACGGGCTGTGTCCAAAATATGACTTTTCGGGATTCAAAATTCATCCAAAAAAGAACTTCACTTTAACTTATGAGGTAAAACAATAAATTTCTCTTTTCGAGCTAACCTGACCCCGCCAGGGGGCTACTGCCCTCTGACCCCGATATCATATTAAAACCTGAACAAGCATATACGACTTTGTTTATCAGGCGAAGAAAGGAAGATGTGTTGCTAGTCCAAATATATGTTGATGATATCATATTTGGAGCAAATGATGAAACACTGTGCAAGGAATTCATCAATCAAATGAAAAGCGAGTTCGGAATTTCTATGATGGGAGAGCTAAATTTCTTTCTTAGTCTTCAAATCAAGCAGACTGAAGATGGAATTTTCATCAATCAGGCTAAATATGTAAGAAAAATCTTGAAGAAATTTGACATGGTGCATTCAAAACCAATGTCAACTCCCATGGCCATTGATACTATACTGAGTAAAGACGAAACTAGAAAACTTGTAGATAGCAAATTCTACATAGGAATCATTGACTCTCTTCTTTATCTCACTGCCAGCAGGCCAGACATTCAGTATGCTGTGTGCTACTGTGCTCGCTACCAAGCTGATCCTAGAGAATCGCATTTAGCAGCTGTGAAGAGAATTCTCAGATACTTGCAAGAGTCAATAGAAGCAGGTCTATGGTATCCTAACAGTTCAGATTTTACTCCTAAGGGATTCACAGACGCAGACTATGGAACAGATAAGTTGGACAGAAAGAGCACAATAGGAGGATGTCACTTCCTTGGAGAATGCCTTGTTTCTTGGTACAGCAAGAAGCAAAACTCAGTTGCGCTGAGTACAGTTGAAGCTGAGTACATGGCAACTGGAAGTTGCGTAGCCTAACTCCTTTAGATAAAGCAGCAATTGGAAGATTATGGAATCAAGTCTAATTGTCTCAAAGTCATGTGCGATAACAAGAGTGCAATTGATTTATCCAAAAATCCATTCCAGCATGGAAGAATGAAGTATGTCAATATCAAACATCACTTCATTAGAGATCATGTGCTAAAAGGAGATGTCAAGCTGGTGCATGTTCCTTCTGAAGAACAGCATGCTGACATTTTCACCAAGCCATTACCAAAGGAACAGTTCATTACACTGAGGCAGTTAATTGTTATGGCAAATCCACGATAAGAAGGGAAATGAAATTCTCAAAATTTTGGCTAAGTGTTAAAGATCAAGCTCTTAGAAGACACGTGGATAAACGCCGTCAGTATTCCTAAAATAACAGTGTGAGTTTTCAGTTTCGCGGTCTTTAACTCAAATCTCTACGTTTTCAAATGATGCGAATTTGAACAATTTTTGTTTAAACTCACCATTTTACTGAGACTGATCATTAGCTATTAATCTCAGCGTTAATTATCCATCTTAAGCTGAGATTATGACACGTACCTTCTAAAATGGGTCTCTGCCTATAAAAGTTAAACTTAAAAAGGCTGAAGGGATACTTGCTTTCTGAATCTGAAAACCTAAAAGCATTAGAACCCTAAATTCTCTCTCCTGCAAATTCTCTTATTTTCTCCCTTCAAACTCTCAAATGGCGAAAATTGAAAGTACCTACAAACTCAAAGAAACTACTATGATGAAGATTGTGGTGGACAATCAAGGAAAAACGGAGAAAATCACCTTGAAGAAAGGAATTCAAATCGCCAAAATCGCTTGGGAAGACAACCTAAGCTTTGGCCCAGTCTATGAGGTTGATTATGAAGGACTACTGCTGAACAAGACGATGCACAGAGTCATCAAGCAACAGCGACTCAGTGCGTTTCTGAAGATGGAGGGTCCAGCAGTAACAGGACTCATGAGAGCCATCTATACTCATCTATACACTATTGAGGGCTTCAATGATATCTTGTTGATGGAGTATGCA
>CATIWQ010157750.1:0-60243 GCA_949673415.1 Euphorbia schlechtendalii
CGGAGCTTGCCTCGTCGATATCTGGCGAGGCACGACACGGCAGGGGCCTGGCGAGGTACGCCAGTAGTCTGGCGAACCTTGCCAGACTCTGGCGAGGCTCGCCAGCGATATGGCAAACCTTGCCAGAAACTTGGCGAACCTCGCTAGGTTTCTGGCGAGGCTCGCCAGGGCTCCGGTGGACCTCGCCAAAACCTAGCGAGGCTCGTCAGGTTGTCTGGCAAGCTCGCTAGCGACCTGGCGAGCTTCTCTAGGTCCGCTAGCGAGGCTTGCCTTCGCGAGGCAAGCCTCGCCAGGGAGTTTGGCGAGCTCGCCAAACTCCCTGGCTAGCCTCGCCATTTCTGGCGAGGCTCGCCAGCGAGTCTGGCGAGCTCGCCAGACTTTTTCCTATTTTGGATTTTTTTGGGACCTTTTTTTATAAATAGTCGAGAATTTTTCAGTAAACAAGGCTCGAAAATTCAGAGAGAAAAATCCTCTCTTTCAGATAAAAAAAATATACAAACAATATTTCTTACTTTCTTCTAATTTTTTTTTCTCAGATCCAAAACACTTTTGGATCCCAAATTTCTTCATCTTTTACTCAAATTTCTTCATCTTTTTATAAAATTTCTTCATCTTTTCTACTTAAATCCTCAGATATTCTCGGGCCTAAAATAAATTTAGAATCCGATTCTTATTATCTTTTGGATAAATAAACATATTATTTTCCAACATAACCATTATTTTCCCAATCAAATCAATAACTACAAAAATGAACGAGGAATGCTCCCGGGGATCGAACGGACACGTCGAAGTGGATTCACGCCAAAAGGGTAAAGCCTCTGAGTTCCTAGAGCTGCAAATTCCATGTTCATCATCTTTTCTTTTTAATTTTTATTTTTATTTTTGACCTAGGAATTATTTTTATTCCTTGTTATTGTAAATAATGTTGTAATTCTCCTTCTTCTTTTATTTCTTTTTAATTTTTGTATTAGAATACCCCCACGAAGGGAATAAGATATATTCCCGGATAACAGACCTCCCCTTTTGCCATGTGATCATTTTCACTAACAAAATTGATCAACATACGTGTAAATAAAAATGAAATATTTTTATTTAAATTAACAACTTTAAAATCTTCGATGTTTTAACTAGGCCACGTGGGCCTCGTTAAAATCAAATCGAATATATGTGATATATCCCCTGTGATAACCTTTGTGGATGCAGGTTAGATGTATGTTTAGGCTTTTATTTTTTCCCTTCGGGTATTGCACATATTTTAAAGAAATGTAATTAATAAGGTAGCGGGCGATTGCATCCCCCGATTTTTGAAGCCTTGTAATTTCCATTTTTCGATTTTACTTTCCGCATTTACTTACTGTTTTGTGGATCATTTATTTTTCCATTTTGTGAATGATTTATTATTCCACGATACACGAATCATGCATCTAAACTTAAAAAATGACCTAAGTGCAAATATGCACAATTAAAAGAAAATGGTTTTTTGTAGATGTAATATATTGTGATCACTTAAGAAATAAGCAACTTATCCCGAACCCGAATCTCTATGTATTGGTGGGCCGTCCCTCGGACGTTAAGCCTCATAGGACTCTAATTGCTAGAAAGAGCTAATCCAGGTGGTGACTCCACATTGAGAGACGGTGGATTCGGGTTCGAACCGATCTTAAACATTTTTCACCTTTTTCTCTTTTAACCTTTTTTTTCTCATGGGTCCCTGACCCGGTGCTTTTCCTTTTTTTCAAACACCCCGGTGGACCGCGCCTCTCAAATCACGCGCTCTCAACCCACCTCTCCGTGTCGCCGGCTCATAGTATCCGAGGACTAGAGGTAGGTTAGGGGCCGAACTAGGATAAATTGAGGTGTATTCCTTCCTTATCTTTATATTTTATGTTAGTGCTTGCACTCATACATAATATTTCTCTCTTTTTATTTAGCTTGAAAAACATCATGAGCTAAGTAGGTTTTACTCAACATAGTTTGCAGACAAACTAGGTCAGCAAAAGTTGAGTAGTTTGTGTTTTAGCTTTATATATAGCACTTAGCACGCTTCACTCAGCAATCATTAAAATAACTTGGCAAATGAATTTTAAATTATAAGAAGATCAAATTAATCTGCATTCACTCCCCTTTGCACAATTATTTAAGCTAAAGCGGACCAACATTAGGAAAGAAGTCTGTAAAGAATAAGGAAAGAAATCCAAACTAAACTAGAAAAAAATTAAAACTCTAATATTGTCGGAAGCCCATTTAGTGTCTTCCATTAATTAAATGAACCAATTAAAATTAACAATGATCTCAATGGGTTAACATGTATCATACACATGTGTGTCCAATACTCACTTTAGCTTATTTAAACTCAACCAAGTCTTTAGTCATTCCTTAAATTTAATTCGATTTAAGTTAAAAATTCTCCATCCTTCCTCAAGCTCACATTATTATAAGTTGTTGGAATTTGACTTAAACATTAAATCATAAAATCACTTTTATATGCTCGTTTAAGGCATCATGAACCCTCTCTAACGTAGACCTTGTAACTAGAACATGCAAATGATCTTTCTCCTTAAGATCCATGACTTTGTCATTTTCATGCTTAATATTGATTTTATTTTGATTCGCATCAATTAATGAACCCATCATGCTAAGATATGGTACTTTAGAATTAAGGACTTCTTCATTATTTCCTCAAGGGAAAAATAGATCACTTTTTAAATCAAGTGATTGTAAATTTATTGGATTGCTCAATGGATGTGCTTTTTCCATACAAAATTGTTTTAGAACCTTTTGTGTATAATTAGATTGATGCACTTTTATCTAGATGTTCTATCTAGAAACCAAATTAAAAATTTTGTCACTCGAAGATCTTTTCATTTTAAATGTCATTTTCAAAGAGTCTACAACCTTTGAAATCTCTCCAAGAGTTCTAATGCTATTTAAATTATCAACATAAATTGAGATGATAGTAAATTCATATCCTGATTTATTTATAAAAACACATGGACAAATTTTATCATTTTGATTACCTTTTTTCAATAAATATTAACTTGGGCGGTTAAACCACATGAGTCCAAATTATTTTAATCCATATAACTATCTTTGTTACTTTATCTAATAAATTTGTCGTTTGAAATATTTTTCTTGCAATTTTAATCCTTCAAGGATTTTCATGTAGATGTCAATATTAGGAGAACCATATAAGCAAGCTATATGACATCCATTAAGTGCATATTCAAATTCTCTTACACTTCCAAACAAATGAGAGATTGAAACATTATTGCATCTGTTATAGGTGAACATGTTTCATACATTATCAATTCCTGGTCTTTGGGAAAAACCTTGTGCAACAAGTCTCACCTTATATCTTACAACTTCATTTTTCTCATTTCTTTTTCTCAAAACTACCCATTTATATCTATAATGGGTATAACACCTTTTAGTGTTTGAAAACTTTGCAACATTATCAAGAAGAATTGACTTGATTGTATAATTAGGAAATTGTGCTCTTAATCAAATGATTTGAGCAAGTAATCTCGCAAATGTCATATTGCATAATGATAATAAACATACATGGGGTCATCTTGTTGAAACATCAATTAATACCATAAAGTATCTAAATAATCCACATGGTAAATTGATTGGTCCACATTATATGCGTTCTAAAAATCCTAACATACATCCATCCATCCATCCTAAACTATCAACGTCTATAAAGGGTTAGCACAATTTTTACAAAAAATCACTAATAAGGGTTAGTATAAATAATAAGACCCAATTAATCATCCAAAAAGTTAGATTAGGGTGATAAATAAAAGCATTGTGCTCGACTAATTTTTCAAAAGTGGAAATTTGAGTTTCCAATTGATTTTTCTTGTGAAAATGGTTCATTTTAGATGCAAATCTAGCTCATTTTAATTATCTGAAGAGGCAACATGGTATATTGTGAGGTCAATTATCAAGGAATATCCTTTCGTTGGGGTAACCTAGAACAAAGCAAAAAAATGATAAAAAGGGGTACAAACTAGAAAACCCATCAACGCCCCTCTAGGTCTGCCCACACCAGTCTAGTTTGCCACCACCTAGACTAGCGTTAGTCTAGTCTCCTAGGAGTGG
The DNA here is from genome assembly GCA_949673415.1 of Euphorbia schlechtendalii. Taxonomy (NCBI): domain Eukaryota; kingdom Viridiplantae; phylum Streptophyta; class Magnoliopsida; order Malpighiales; family Euphorbiaceae; genus Euphorbia; species Euphorbia schlechtendalii. Next base: position 4,105 of record CATIWQ010157750.1, read on the forward strand.
CCTAGTCACCTATAGGAGCGTTGATGAAGGAACAAAGGCCTAGGGGAAAAACATAATTTTTGTAAAAATTTTCTATTTCTCAACACAAGATAAATAAAAATGAATTTTTAAACTGAGGCTCACTTATTTGGACTCCCTTGTAGTATCATTGGCTCCCTTAAAGTTGTGTCGGCACCTTTATAGTAACTACAGGGGCATCGGTCTGACTAGAGGGGCACCGGTCTATCTAGAGGGGCATCGGTCCAACTAGAGGAGTATCGAGTTAAAATTCATTTTCACACACAAAATCACCAAAAACACGAAAATAAACACACAAAAGCCTAAAATCTCCTAAAAATCATAAGCTTACCCCTCCGACGTGATCTCAACGATTTTGGGAGCTAGAAACACTAAGAAAAGAGTCCTCCCAAGCCTTTTTTTTGTAGATTTCTTGAAGATTTGTTGATTAAACACAAAAAAATGAATTTGTTAGATCTACCCAAGATGCGAAGACTCCAAACAAGGTTTGAGTTGAGAAGATTGAAGAAAAATCAAGAGAGAATTCTTTTCTTCCTTTTTCACTACTTTATAACCATGTTTTCTATTTCTCTCTCTAACCAAATATTCCTTCATCCAAAAGTGCCAAAAAAGATATTTACTACATCTCTCCTAAAAATTTTGGGCCTTCTATACCATTTTAGGTAGTGAAAATTAAGGTTAAAAAGGGAAAAATGGTAAAAAAAAGTAAAAACTAGCAAAAACCTTGTGGCCCTCTAGTTGGTCAACGATGGCCTAGCAAGAGGACCGCCGCCAGCCAAGCAACATTGGTGGCGATCTAGTGTGTAAGGGCTAGACCGGCATCAAGGGCATGGGGCTCAATGGACGCCTTGAGGTCTTGGTGACAACGAATTGTAAGGGTAAACAACTTTAAGGATTTTATATGCATTTTTAACTTTTCTATCATATAAAATTTAATTATTAATATTTTTAAGAATATTTTATATATTCTAATTGAATAAAACACGGTTTTAAAGGCTAAAAACTCTAGTTTTATTCCTAACAAAGGAAAAAAGAATTCAACCTATAAATAAAATAAACTAAGGATTAAATGAAATATTTTAATATGTGAGAAGGGTTAGAAAGGTCGAGAGAAATTCTTTCGATGTTGTCTTAGCCTCGATTATGAGTTTGCAAAAGTTTGGAGAACAAGTATAAACTATAAGCTTTTATCTTCATTTTGTGAGAGGGACAAAGAATCTCGTGCTCACAGGTTGCCCCTTGGGAGATCACTACTAACACAAGTAAGAGTGGTCACACCAAAAGAGTAAGGGATAGAAATCATACCTAGGTCGGAATGATTTGTCAAAGTTGACCTTAAGGTGATAAAGTACACCTTTCGGAACTTTTACGAGGTTGACTATTAAGATTAAAGTGCCTAGTTGTCACCTCGAAAGATAGATTTCTCCATTGACCTTTAGGTGAGAAAGTACACCGTTTGGAATTTTGCTTGACTTTTGGGATTAAAGCGCCTAGTTGTCACCTTGGAAAATAATAAGGTTTTCTCCATTGACCTTTAGGTGAGAAAGTGCACTATTTGGAACTTCGACGAGGTTGACTTCTAGGAATAAAGAGCCTAGTTGTCACCTTGGAAAATAACTTGTTTGTCTCTATTGACCTATAGATGAGAAAGTGCACCATTCGGAACTTTAACAAAGTTTTACTCCTAGGATTAAAGCCCCTTATTGTCACCTTAGAAAATAATTTGTCGGGTTTGGAAACTAGTACAGAATGGAATTGTTTTCGAATTAGCGACACAAATGAATGCTTTTTAACTCCTTGATTGATATTTTGGAAACAAAATATTTTGCCCTTTTAATCAAGACTTAAAACACGAAATAAAATAATAGAGTAGAAGAAATTCAGCCATGTTTGAAATCTTGCGAAAGTGTCTTTGAAAAGATCGAATTTGCCCCTTGAAACATTTTTTTTGTTGGGTGTCCCTTGAAACATTTTGGAAAACATTTTTTTTCGTTAGGTGTCCCGAATGGGGATAAAAGATAGAATAAATTCAAAATAAATGACAAATTACCCCTTGAAACATTTTTTTGTTTGGATAATTTATTCTGGAAAATTTTTTTAGAAGGAACTAATTTGTCTGGGAAATAATTAATTTTTGAAAGGATTAATTTTGGGCGGAATTAATAAAAGAATAAATTTGGGAGGTATTTATTTGAGGGAGTTAAATTTGGGAGTAATTTAATTAAAAGAAATAATTTTGGTATTTTTCGTTGTGAAATGTTTCGGGAATAGGTTCAAATCGGGTGAAAATGTTGGCAGAGTACCGATCAATCGGCGGTGGTCAACGACGATGTAGTGAGTACCGACCGGTCTAACAAACTCCGGTGCCAGTCAAGTCATCGGCGAAGGGCACCGAAAATTTTTGGGGGACCTATAAAAGCTTCCCCCACTTTTTCTCTTTCCACTTTTTTAATTTTTTGAAAAAAATTCAAACTCCCTCTTTCTCTCTAACTCCCTTTTCACCAAATCTCATCAAACAAAAAATGTTTAACAAGACAAAAGGGCGTCATAAATTTGAGGTACAAATCAACAATTTGAAGAAGGTGAACACGAGTTGAGGATCTTGCTGCTTTGGAAGGTGAATGGACTCTTTGTGACAGAACATTTCTCAGTTATACGCCCGATTCGAGCATTGCTTCAGTCGTTGAACTTGCTGGGCATGACTCTCAATTTCAAATAAGCCTACAATTTTTTAATTTTTTAGTTCGAATTTGGAATTTAATCGAATTTGTGTCATGATGGTTATTAGAAATTAGGCAAACTTAAATGAAATTGAAATATAAAAATGCATTAAAAAGGGTTCTGAATGAATGATCATTGATTTAGATGTGTTATGATGCATTCTAGAATTGATTCATTAAAAAACAGGACAAAAAAAGGATCGAAGCATGCCCATTGGGAATGCTGCCGATGAATCGCTTGAAGCCGGCCTAATGAGGCTCGGTGCCGAGTTAGGTGGCTAGACTACTGCAAGTCCGCCTATACCCATGGCGGTCTAATTTGGCAAGGCCAGATCAAAGGCGATCTACCTTTTAAAAGGTAGGTTGCCGCCGAGGCAGGAAGATCCCTCAGAGGTTATTTTTTATTTAATTTAATTTTTACTTAGTTTTTAGTCAATTGAGTGACTATTTGACATTTTTTGGATGCTTGGTCGACAAATTTTAATAAATTAACCCATCTTTTTTTATTAGTTGATGCTTTATTTTTTTCAAATGCATGAATATGTATTTTGTTCTATTTGAATGCATGAGTATGTATTTAGTGATACATTTATTTTATTCTTACCATATGAATTTTATTCATCACATTATTGCCATATTTATTTTGTAAGAATTAAAGACTTCATAAAATAATGTCAACACTAATTTAGACATATTTTACAAAAAGTCTTCATCTATTAGCTATCCATTATTTATTATTTATTTTGTTTTTCTTTAACATGAACAAAATGCATGAAACTTATCTTTTCTTGATTTCTCCATGTGATTGCAGATCCGGGATTGTACGTCCATTGGTGCTCTTAGTAGTTGCGCCAAGTGGTTAGCTTGGGTCCTCACAGACGTTGAGGCTAGATATGATCAGATGTTCGTGGACGTCATTTGGGCCTCGGGACTTGGTCCTTTGATTAGTGCTTTTCCCATTGTCTAGAAGCCGATGAGCCATAAGGTTTTAGGAGAGATGATTGAGAGATGGTGTGAAACCACTCTTACATTCCCCTTGCTTGTAGGGGAGTTTACAATTACTCCTTCTAATATCTTAGCTATGACTGGATTGAGGTGGATGAAGAAGACTTTGGGATTTGATCATTTTATGGCCTCCTTCCCTCTAGAGAAAGTCATCTTTGACCACACGGAGAGCTTGTTGGGTGTGCGCACTATTGATGGCCTGATGCTGTACAATTGCGTGGCGAATCACTACTAGGTGATTGTAGATATTACCATGATGTAGGTCCCACAGTTTGTGGGATCGTTTATTAGAGTGCTATTGACCATCGTATTTGTCCCAAGATCTGGTAGTTCATTCAACTATTGTATCTTACATGCATTAGCCGACTTGGATGATATACACAGGTGAAATTATCCTAGGGCCATTTTGGAGCAGATTTAATACTAACTAGATTACTGCGCTCGCCACCCAATGAAGGAGCTGAAGGTTGGCCCTCTTTAGATTATGGTCAGTACACTTTGATGATAACTTCATTCATTTTTATTATAAATTCCCCTAATTTTGACATCATTTGTTTGTTGTTTGTAGCTATGGGATTTTAAGTACATAGTTAGTCCTCCCGTGGAAGTCTTGGGAGATGAGTGAGTTATGACCCACTTTATCTCATGCTAGATGCAGTTGTGGAAGGATCAAGAGGATGACCCAACTTGGTATAAAGAGTATCTTTGCTAGATCCGTCATGGATGGATATGCTCTCTTCTTTTTTTCAGTTTCACATTCATGCTATACCGTTGACCAGGGGGATCGATGATGTTGGTGATTATAGGGGCCTTGGGCATTTTTAAACTTTTTGTTGTTTTTACTTATTTTTCTTTGATTCATTGCAATTTTTTGACATGGAAAGCTACAACACTGAACTTAGGTCCTTTTTAGGTACACTCAAAAATCCAGATTGGAAGAAATTAGAGATTTTTGGGTTATGGGGGATCCAGTATCTTGCTTTTCACCCCACTAACACTGCATTTATTCATGCGATGCTCACATTTTGGGATCACCTTTGGATCGCACCTTCCTCTTTTCGACCCAAGAGCTATGCCTCATGATTGAGGAGTATCAAGATATAGCAACCCTTGCCTCGATGATTTCCTATCGCGGTGCTGAGTTATCAGTTCAGAGCTGCGGACTCACTAAGATGATTGGGTAACCTGGAATCCATTGATCATTTCTTATCTCATCTCCCCAAGAATGGAGGTTTCTGAGTTTTTGCGATCATAAATTGGTGGCCTTACTACTCATATCAGAGTTAATGTGCGGAGTAGGTAGCATTACCCCTATCTAACTCATTTATGCCATTACTAGCATGTCCTAAGGAGCTTCACCCATCACCATTGGACTAGCGAAGAATTTATTATGCATGGGAGCTTCAAGGATTGATCCCAACCTGATTGGAGACCACTTCACCTTACTAGAGGTAAACACACAATCGCATCTTCTCTCTTAAACTCATTTATACTTAGTATTTAGATAAAACTACAAGTTTGGCTCTTAGAGAAATCAGGGGCCAAAGTAATCTTTTGAAAATTACAAGGTTGTCCAATATAGCAAGAGAGGACTCTGCACTACTAACCATCTATGAGCACATGATTCTTGGTCCCTTTCGTGAAATGATGAAGAAAGCTTATTGTTTATACTTACCCTCCAGACTTTTGCACACCCATAATCAGGGCTAAGATGGTAACAAAAGAAGTTCTCCTAGTCTTTCTAACCTTTCTTACATGTTAAAATAATTAATTTAATCATTAGGTAATTTATTTTATAGGTATAGTTCCCCTTGCCCTTTGTTACGAATAAAACAAGTGTTTTTAGCCTTTAAAAGCCTTGTTTTAGTCACTTAGAATAAATGAAAACCACATAAAAAAAATATTAAATGTTAAATTTTATATCTTAGAAAAATAAAATAAAAAGCCTAAAAAAGAAAAAAAATCTACTACCTTTTGTTGTTCTGGGAAATTGGGACCTTGGGGGTCTCCTGAGACCCGATGCTCCTGTAGCATTTAATGCCCCTACACTTAGATCGGTATCGATCTAACTAGACCAATGCCAATCCTCATGCTAGGCCGCTACCGAATAAGTTAGAGGGGCACTGGGTTTTTACCTAGATTCCTCATTTTTTTACCATTATTATGTGTTTTTCCCTTTTAACCCTCACTTTTTAGTTGAACCAAAGGGGGTATAAAAAGGCTCTTACTTTTAGGAGAGAGGGGGACATTTATTATTCAATACTTTTTGTGTTTAGACTGAGAAAAAGAGAGAAACTCAAAACTTTGTGAGGAAATTTGGAAAAAGGGGAAAATGTCACTTTCTTTGTTTTTTCTTCCATTTTCTTGAACTTTTCCTTATTTGGGATCTTTTGACAATGGGTAGATCCTTCAAGTACCATTCTTTAGAACCTAAAATCACTAAAAAAACTTATCTCTAAAATTTTTTGGTGTTCATCCAAAAAAAATCAACAAATCAACAAAAGAAAGGCTTAGGAGGACTCTTTTCTTAGCATTTCTGGCTCCAAAATCGTTAAGCTTTTAAGTTTTAGGAGACTAGTAGGCTTGTGTATGTGTTTATTTTGTGTTTTTAACTATCACCCTAAATTCACGTTTGGCATGATTAATTGAGTCTTGTTTATTATTATTAACCCTACTTATGATGTGTCATATAAATTGTGTTAACCCTTTCTAGATGTAGGTTAGATGTATGTTAGGATTTTATTCCTTCAGGTGTTGCCTTTGTAAAAGTAAATTTATTTGTAGATAAAAATTGTATATAGGATGCTTTTTATACCCCAAAAAATGTATTATTTAATCCAAACTCCCCTAGATTAGAAGCCTTTTATTTTTATTTTTTGTATTTTATTTTCTTTACTTATTTACTTACTGCGCTTAATTATTTATCGCTCTTCTTCTTGTGAATGCTTTAAATCGCCAAAAATAAATAAAAATCAACTAGAAAAATAATTGAAATACTTTAAAGGTGGTGGTTTTCATGTAATTCTAACTCAAATAACGATGGAGTAAGTAACTCGTCCGAACCCAAATCTCCATATTATGATATGGTTCAGGCTTAACGGATCTAGGTTGTACTATATTTCACGTAAGAGCTTATCTAGGTTGTGACTCCATAACAGAGGCTAGAGGTTTAGGCCTCAAATCTTTCCAAAACTTTATTTCTTGTTTCTCATAAAACCCCCACGCCCCATCTCATGGGGTCAGCGCCTCATGGCGACCACGTAGGTAAAATGTTATCCGCACATAGTGGCGACTCCGCTGGGGTTCGTTCTTATTTTTTAAAACTTAAAAATTTGAAAGACTTTTATGAGTAATGAAAAGTCATTAAATATGTTTATCCACCTCTAAAATATTTCACCAAAAGTATATGCATTAGATGGCTTAGCACAAATTTTAATGTGAAGCCATGAAAGTATCACTTGTGACCTTACGGGGATCTAGGATGCCTAGTGTGTGGATCACTTGTTGCCTATGTCATGTACCTCCCTCACTCGCACCTATTTTTAGAGAGGCTTGGAGTGTATTGTAGTGTAACAAGAGTCTTCTACATCAGCAACCCTTGTGATCAAACTCATATAGCATCATCGTAGTAACTTCCCTTAGGGTGTACCAAAATGTCTCTATGTGATTTATGCAGGCTCGATCCTTGACATTCTCATGGTGTCAAGATGATCCAAGCTTAGATTTAGAAGCCAAACACTTTATTCCGGTAGAGGATTATGGTTGGAAGAATTATTATTACATGCATGCTACATGCTATGTGTTTAATTGCTTACACCACCTATTTTCATATGCGAATGAAAGTAACATTTCACACCATTTATATCACACTAACCACAATATTTTGAGCAAACACACACACATTGATTATTTTATTAGCTAGAGTTTTAGAACTCTCATGAAGTATCATAACATCACGAATAAACTCAAAAGCATCATGAAATACAATATCGCTATTCATTAACTGTAAATACGCTTAAGGTCACGTCACCTTAAAGAACTTGCCAACATAACATATCCAATCATTTGCATTGCACAATTCTCATCTGAAAATCCACCCAAATTTAGTCAAATACACAATTCATTCATTTCAAGGCATTGGTGATCCCAAATAATCATAAACATCAATTCATTCATCACTCTCCAAATCATAAGGGTATTGTTAGACATGATGTATGCCCTAGAGGATATTAGGGTAATATGTCTTAATTAAGTATAATGTATAAAAAGTTTCTCATTATTAGTAATAATAATTAAAACATATTTGTTGTTTTTCAGTGTTTTCTTTCTTATTTATATATCTCACTGATATCATATATGTATAGTATTATGTATATATGCATTGATAAGACAAAGTTCGTAACTACTTCATAACTTAAAAGTGCAAGGATATAGTGGGAGTTATGTGGAGTGGAAACTGCACATATGTGTTACTATGAATAGTCTAAATAACCCTAGTCATAGTTTCATTGAGACTGGACATCAATGGTGCGGACAAACTAGCATATGTAGGCTTACTCCTTGGATTAGATCCAAGCAGCCGATCTCTTGAGTTAACACATGAATGTATTTGGGTTATACATTGGAGATCGCTATAAGATAGACACTCGGAAATAACTATATCCATGTGTTGGTGTCATGTCTTATTGTAGTACAATACAAGTATCCTCATATTTGAGATACCTATTACCTTATGTAGGATTTGCTATACTTTGGGTTATACTTATTCATACCCTAGCAATCAAGATGATAAGGGTGATTACAGGTATGGTGATGATCACATGTTGCTAAGTTGTGTAGTCAAGATGGGATCTATCGCTCCTGATATAGTGATTTAATGACAAATGTACCTTAGGGCCCCTTATTAAAGTGAAACACTCATAAACCTCAAATCGGAGTATAAGATTGATAGAATGGGTTTCTAGTCAATCTTGATACATAATGGATGAGTGCTGTTCTTCGCGAACAAGTTTAATTTTAGGATAGCTACGGCTATTATATGAGCTGACACTTAATCCAAGCTCAATAAATTGGATGGTACTTAACCTGATGGAAGGAGTGTATTGTATTAGTTACTACTGCAGAATCAGATCAAATCACAAGCACGTGAAATTCCAAGTATCGGGGAATCATATGCCTTTTCTAGAAAGCCCATTTGATCGTCTAGAGCTATCGGGTTCAATATCGATCTTGAACGTTGAGGCTAAAGGTTCTTAGATCGGAAGAAAAGTTTATATTAACCTCTAGTGACTCTATGCTTTGGGATCCTATGAGGTACACACTTTGGATCTTTATCAAACTAAGTAAAGAACCTTTAGACTAGGTCTATCCCAAAAATGTAAGTTATTGAATCCGTTATAAGAATTATTAATTGGTTGAACCGAATTATTAAATAAAAAGAATAAAGAGGAAATAAGGAAAATTACACAGAGTGAGGGGAATTTTTCCCATTGCGAGTGGGATCCAAATGAACATGGGTTATTCAAAGTGGGGCCTGCACGGCTACAATGCGTGTTGAAAAGCTCACGAGCTGCTAGAGCACAGGGCAAGCCCGTGCGCTAGAGGGATACAACATGCAAGCGCTGCCCTGGCAGCTCTTTCGGTATAACAAGAGAAGCCTGCGTGGGTCAGCCCGTGGGTCACCATGACCCGCACGGCTGACCCGATAGTCATGGGATGGGATTTTATCCCATACCATGTAGTTGTTGAGGGGGAGTCTAACACTCCCCTTATTCCCTATAGATAGGCCTCCATCTCTTTAAGCTTAGATTTTCTCTTTAGATTCGACTCCCCCTTCTTCTATTGTTGTGTGAGATCTTTCACGAGTTTCTCCAAACAAACGTAGAATTCTTTTGAAGGCTCTATCTAAAGTGAGCCTTCTTAGTTTATTTTCGATTTGATTTTCGAGCGATCTAGCAGCTGCTGTTCATCAATGGGTTCTTCCTGAAAGAGGTTTTGTCGGTGAAGATCTGTGTGGATCAATCGTATAGGCTTTCCTAGTTTGGAAGCTTGTGCTAATGAAGTTCTGTCGTATTACTCAAAGGGAACACCGCTACCAAAAGAGAGAAAACACACATCAACTGGTAATGCTCTAAACCTTAGATGCTAAGTTTCTTTTATAAGCTTTATAAACCTAAAAGCATCTATAGAACGTTTTAACTCAGATTATATCAATCATGGCATGATTAGGAGATCCTTTAGGTTAATTTAAGTTTTAAAATTTGTTTTACTATCTTGCATATTCAATAACTATCTTGATTAACCAGCAGTGCTATCAAAGCCTGCCTAATGCTATGCATGATTGACTATAATATGTTAAAATGTGATTTTCTATAGATTGATTAAAGTATACTATGCATGACTTAAGTTTTAATTCCTGTTATAGAAAATGATGTGCTAACTAGATAAAGGTTTTGCTCAAACTTAGTCTAGGTGATTATCATATAAATTAGCAATGTTTTATGACACGTGTAAATTCTTTAATCGAGGGTTGTTCTGTACTTCATTCAATTAAATAACAAAATCTTTAAATCAAAGTTATCAGTGGTATAACGAATCGAAGTCCTCGTGGTTATTTTGGCAAGGATTGGACTTGGTTGCTCATTCACTTCAAGGGGGCCTCTCCTACTTGAAAATCTCCATCGATATTAGATTCAAGTGTACCCAAGGGATTTTTACGACTTAGTCAATTTCTAGTATGGGAATTAGATTCTGCATATGGTTTTATAGACGTGGTTTAAGTTCTTAAATTAAAATTTATAGACATAGGTGCAATGAACTTAAACATGGTCCTTGATTGTTTTGCATGCCATGTGGAGTCTTGGCATAATGGAATGATTATGATGTACTAATCAAGAGCATGTTCCCTTAGAGTTAATAATTCCTCATAGCCCGGTATTATTATTTTCATAATCATATCCATCGTATAAGACCTAAACTAGGTCGAGACTAGTGACACTAATAAAATCCCTACAACAATATTAAGGCGGTATATTGTCTTCACATCATAAGTTGTGATACGAACCTTATTAAAGGATGTAAGCACATGTAAAACATGCCTTCCCTTAACATGTGTTTGGTCATGAGACTAGATAGGGTTAATTCCTTAACCAAAGAGGGTTAGTTGTCCATATTATTGGAGCTATGCTAAATTGGAGACACATTTGAGGAGGTGTACAATTGGATATGCATGTCTCGAGAAATAGAACTCAAATGGATTAGCAATTCCATGAGATGCAAATGGATGGGTTCCAACCATGGTTATCTTTTTATGGCTTGACCTGCGATAGTGAGGGTCATGATGAGTGGCTATAGATGCTACCTACTAAGGAGAATTGGTTTGACCAAATTTTCCAAATTTAAATAGAAGGGGCTATTTGAATGTCGACAGAATAGTAGGAATTATGTGTTTAATTAATGACCTTAAATTAAATTCATGTACATATACTAATGTCTAAACAAATTCTATCTTATATCTAGGTTGAATATGATCACTAACAAAAATACTTGTATTGATATCGATCTGCTTCTTGACATAAAATATGATGTTTATCATTTCAATGAGTGGTTTGAGACAGTTAGAGGAGCTCTTCAGACCTACTACCTGGATTACGTTTTAACTAATCCTAGTCTCAAACACCCCGGTAAGAATGCTTTTGCATTGAGATGAATGATTATGAGGAGTACAAGGGAAACAGTGAGTTTGTCGCAAAACTCATGTTAGGGTATGCACAAGTGTATAAAGGGTTGGATCTCGCAACCATGATTCATTATCTCAAGTCAGTGGAAAGTTTAAAGGATAAACTATTCCACACTAGATTACGGGGGAGACACCTTAGCAGTAGAGTTGGTTATAAACATTTATGACAACTCTGAGAAATTGAGAGAGTTAGGAGTTGAGTACAGTGAGCAGTCTTTGAAGGAAATGGTATTGAGGTATTACCCAATAAATATGATTCTTTCAAAAGGACTCTCAAGGAGTGTTCTCCCAACTGTACCTTGACCCGACTTATGGACTTGCTCAATATTTATGAAATTGAGTTCAAAAATAAACTTAAAGAGCAAGCCAATGCTGAGGACCTTAAGTTGGAGAAACTCAATGGTTTAAAAGTCAAGAGAAAGCTCATGGGGAAGTTAGAGTTGAAGAAGGAAAATGTTTCTTGTGAAACAAGCTCATCAAATGATGATAGCGGTGGCTCAAACATCTGGAGGTATGTTCATACTAGAGAGTTTCTCTACAGTTCCCTATGAGTTTAACTTGGGTATTAGATATTGGTTGTGGTACTCATATCTGTACTTCTATGCAGGGATTATGGAACAGTAGGAGGCTTATAAAGAGGGAAATGGACCTAAGAGTTTGAAATGGAGCACGGGTTGCTGCAATAGCTGTAGGGACATATAGCCTTCATTTGCCCAGTGGCCTAATTTTAGTTTTGAACAATTGCTATTATATTCCTACTATTATAAAGAATATTGTTTTTGTTGCACTTCTAGCAACAAAAGGATTTGAAATTTTATTTTCTAATAATAAATGTCAAATTCAGCATGACAATATTCTTTATGCTTGTGGAATATCTGTGGATGGAATTTACATTCGAGATACTAAAACTAAAATTCTAAATATGAAAATTGTTAAGAAATCGAGATTAGATAATGAGAAAACCTCATACTTATGGCATTGTCATCTAGGATAAATGAGACTCGCATAACTAAGTTACACAAATGTGGAGACTTGGGCAATGGAATGGGAATCCTATAGTGCGTGCGAACCTTGTTTAAAGGGGAAGTTGACTAAGAAACCTTTAAAAGGAAAGGGATAGCGCGCCACTAGTACCTTGGAAATAATACACTCTGATGTATGTGGTCCAATGAGTGTTAAGACACATGAGGGTTACGTCTACTTCATAACCTTTATCGACAATTATTCGCAATATGGTTATTTGTACCTTATGAGGCACAAGTTTGAGAGTTTTGATAAATTTAAAGAGTTCAAAACTGAAGTAGAGAAACAACTTGGGAAAAGTATCAAGACCCTTCGATCTGATCGAGGTGGTGAATACTTAAGCCAAGAGTTTTAGGATTATTTAATGGATAATGGTATTATATCCCAATGGACAACTTCTTATACACCCCAACATAATGGAATGTCAGAAAGAAGAAATCAAACCTTACTCGATATGGTTCGGTCCATGATGAGCCAAGCAAAACTCAGCAAATCCTTTTTGGGTTATGCACTTGAGAGCGTAGTTTATATTCTAAACAAAGTGCTCTCTAAATCAGTTGATCAAACTCCATAAGAGTTATTCTATGCAAGAAATAGTCTCATTCTGACCTAAGAGTTTGGGGATGTCTTGCTTACATAAAGAGGACGAGTTCAGATAACCTGGGTGCTAAGTATGATAGGTGTCTGTTTGTTGGTTACTTTAAGGAGAATATAGGGTATACCTTCTTTGATCCCAGGGAACAAAAAGTCCTTGTTTCAATAAATGCTCAATTCCTCGAGAAGGAGCATATACTTGCGAAATCTAGTGGGAGCAATCTTGAGCTGAGCACTCATGAAGATCAAATAGAAAATTAACTGATTATACCTACACCTGATACACAAGATAGTGTAAGCATGGAACAACCTATTATAACACCGACATTGCATAGGTCAGGCCCGGCTCTAATTGCTCCTGGGTGATACGAGTTTTTCATCACAAATGATAAAAATCTCTTCCTTATGGAAGATGATGAGCTTAGGACTTACAAGGAGGCAATGGAAGGCTAAGAATCCGATAAATGGCTTTCAGCTATTAGATCAGAGATGGACTCCATGTATGAAAATCAATTCGGGAGCTTAATTGATGCTCCAAGTGGGATTAGGCCCATAGGATGCAAGAGGATTTTCAAGAAGTAAACTGACATGGATAGTAACATAATTGCCTACAAAGCAAGGTTGTTTGCAAAAGGGTATAGTAAAAAAGAAGGCATTGACTATGATGAGACCCTTTCACCAGTTAACATGCTAAAGTCTATCAAGATTCTCCTTGCCATCATTGCTCATTATGTTTATGAGATTTGTCAGATTGATGTGAAAATAGCATTCCTTAACACGAATCTGGACAGGGATGTGTCTATGACACAACCTGAGGGTTTTACATCCAAGGATGGCTCTAAGGTATGCAAGTTACATGTTCGCAAGGTTTTGACTCTACTAACTTTGAGGATTTATATTTTATAAAGAAGCTAAAAACCTTGTCTCCCACTTTCCTACCGATAAGATAAGAGTTCAAAATATGAATAGGTGTTGCCAATACTGCTTATCTAAATAAAAAATAGTGACCACCGTAAGTATACAGTTACAATGTAGTTTTAAAAGATATCGATCCCATAGGGAAGGAACCATTTTTAAAAATCAAGAAAAGGAATAGAACAAAAGAAAATAATGTAATTTATTTTGGAGAATTGGAATGATGGATGGATAGATAAATGTATGAAAGATTAGAGAAGATAAAAAGTATATAGATATTCCCTATGGACAAGTATAGCAAAGAAAACATGCAAAATCATCAAAGATATTACGTACACTAGATTAATTTAAAAGATTCGATCCTAGACATTCGGATATTCAATTATTCAGTGTAGTGCAACATATGAAATGACTTTTCTAAATCTAGTGCAAACGAATTAAGATGATTATATAAACCTGGATAACAATATTACTATGCTTAGTACGGGTCACTCTCACATAGCCATATTTAGCAAATTACCATTCCAAAAAGGTTGGCTCACTAAACAGCTTTATAATCACAGATCCAATTATTATACACAATCTCGTTAACCCTGAAACTACTCTTAAAGTTAACTCAAAAGCATATAACTTGATTAATATAAAAGACTTAACAAGAAATACACATTATGACACATAGACATATCATAAACTTCGAAATAGAAAGTATAAGTAGAAAGCTAAAGGTTATCAAACTGTATCCACTCTTTAATGGGAGTTGTCAATTCCCGCAATTTCTACGTCTGCTTTGAATTCGGTCTCGACTCGTACAGAAACTCCTCTAGAATGCTATTCTTTGTGAATATTGAATAAATGAATATTGAAGAACGAACACTTTTATTGATAAGTTATTTGCAATTGCTCTTATACAAACACTCGAATATGTAGAGAAATCTAGTGATCAATAAAGGTTCGAATCACTTATACATTTTCTCGCTAACACTTATGAACATAGCAAAATCTAGATATTTTTACTCTCTATCTATGCAACACACTTACCATTCATGCCACACTACATAATCCACCATACCATTGCCCACTCTCTCCATGAAATTGGTGGGTTTTGAAGCCTATTTATAGAGTACGAATGGTTGCGTCTATCCAAACGAAGAGTCGTGTCCATTGGCGAAGAATTATACCGCTTCATTGTGATTAGTTGAAGTGGTTTGATCTTATCCATAATGGAAAGGCACCTTTTCATGATTGGTTGACTTCCAAAAGGTGTCTTATCATTTGGTAGTTGATGGAAGTTGATTGTTGTTATCCGGCGGTTGAAAGAAGAGAAAAGTTAATCAAAAAACCATCAAGGTCGCAACCGTGAATGATTGTCACGACAATGAATACTTGGTTGGTAACTTTCTGTTGTGAAAGTTAATAATTCACGATCGAGATATGTGTGTCACGATCGTGATATGCCTTTTTCACATGGTTCCTCTTTGCGATTTCTACCGATATTTGACATCTTTGATCCTTTTCCAATTCCTTAAGTTCCACGCATCTTTTTGCACCTTTTTCACTCTTTTTGCATAGATTTCCAACTTTAATCATTTTAGTTCCAAGATTTACCTAGTACTTGCATTTGCATAAAAAAACAACTACATACCACATGAAATCTTTTATATGAAGTATATAAATAACTTAAACTATAGTGTTTAATGCGTAAAATTATCATGATAATAAGTGTAATTTTACACTTATCACACCCCCACACTTAACTTTTTCCTTTTCCTCAAGGTAAATTCAACATAAGTGTATAAATTAGCTATCCAAGTTTGTACCGTATTTGGCGAAAGACTATAGTAATGAGTACCACATTCTCACGTTGCATAAGATTCAAGTAGAAGTCCAAAATTTCCCACAAATTATTAGTGTGTAATTCATATATTCTAGTTGCATACCTTTGCCTATAATGGAGGTTTAACCGAATCGCATCTTCATATAAGCGTTATATGCAAACTCGAATATTTCCTTCTCTTAAGAATAGTATAAAGTATAAAGGACATAGAAAGCACACTTTGAATAATTTTCTCTCAAGGAATTTTTAGGTAACCTAGGATACTAAAACACTCTTAGTGGTTGCATTTTATGCTCTATACCACTCTCCCCTTTTTTCAGTGGTTGCATTTTATGCTCCATACCACTCTCTTATTTTTTTTCTTTTCAGCATATGTTTTTGAAGTACTTTTTACTTTGCTCCCATTTTTCGTGCTATGCTATTTTTCTTTTTGCCCTCAATGAATGGTTGCAGTTTCTGCTATGTACCATTCCTCACCTTTTGCATAACTCATTGGTTTATCCTCTCTTTCTTTTGATTTTTCACTTTTAATACCCTCATCCTTTATTGATCAATTTCAAAGTATTATGGCTATAGTTTCCCAACACTTTAAACACACTCAACACTTATAGGAATTTTTCAAGATTTGCATATAAAACTCATAGTAAGAATACTACTAGATATTACTCTACTTAAACTTATCGGTAGCATTAAACTAAAACTATGCAACTTCTACTAATTCATGTTGCATTGAAATTATATTGAAACTTACTTGGAATATTGCTTTTGAATGTTACTCACCACTCATCCTTGCCAAATTGATAAATGTTGAGCTAATAACGCTCAATTTCAACATGCGCTCAAATTCGTAACAAAATTTTATCCGAAGTTTGCACTAACATCAAACTTTTAATACCTAACACTCAAAATAATCTTGGAACATATGTTAGTAAAGTATAGGTATGGATAATGTATAAATAACAATTAAAATCAAGAAAAATTTTCAAATTCTTCGATTTTTTTCCGTTTTATTTACTTTTTTGGATTTTTCAAGATTTTTACCATTGCCAACCCACACTAAAGAACACAATGTCCTCATTGTGGAAGACTTTATTAAAATATAAACATAATCTAAAACACACAACTGAAAAGAAAATAAAATTAAATAAACTAAAAAGAATTTGAACTCATTTTATTCATCGGAACTTGAATCTGGAAGGCTCTTTGAGATTTCCCAATTCCGCATTCTAAAATATGTATTCAACTTCCTGTTCATTGAAATGTTGGATTTTGTCAATTGATGAACATCTTACTATATTGTTGCTATGTCTAAGCATGCTTGGTCGACATCTTTCACGAACTTTCCTCTCCATGTATCATTTGTATTTTTCGAGGCTTATCTTGAATTACTACTTTCGAATTGAACTTCTTCAACATCTTCTTCGTCAGGTTGATTTTCTCGAGAAGTAGATTCTTGTGTCGATCTAAGCTTCCTTACCCTTATTCCATATGGTAGAAACGTAAACTTTCCTCCTTCTTTAACCAATCCTACTCTCTTCATATACACTCCTCCAATAAAATTAAATTTCTCCCTCGGATTATACTGGTACGGTAATCAATTCTTTGCCCCCAAAATTATCCCACAAATTGCATTTGTACCTCCAACTCTAACCTTTTTATGTGTAGTCAGACTAGTGATGGACTCTAAAATGTACATTGAAAACTTTGGTCAAAATTGCGAAACTGCGCACTCCAGTATTTCCAAGGCCTTCATTGACACCTTAGTTGTTTCATGTCGATTGAAAAGACTTTGAGAAATAAACTTGTGAAGGCAGAGAAGGTTATTACTTTGGATGTTCTTGTTGGACGAGTTCTTGATATCGTATCGATCTAATCGTGTTAACTCAGTCCAAACATTCGTTAATTCATAATCTTCATCTTTCTCAATCTCATCAAAATTTTCTCCCAAATCAGACCATTTGATTAAATCCATCATAGTGAATTTATATTCTTCTCCTCCATTCTTGAATTACCTTTTCAAGAAATTCCCATTTTCCTCAATAGTAACCAAGAATTTTAGGACTCATTCCTAGATAAAAATAAATTACATATTCAAAAATGTCTCCAATCCAAACAGCGAAAAATACTCCTCCACTTTCGCGTGAATCCTAGCATCAATAGCAAAAGTAGGATCGTAGAAAAGCGTACCGTGAAAATTGAAGTTCTTAATTATCAAGTATCTTTCAACTTCTTCTTCACTATAGATTGGAAAGGGGCATCCAAATTTGTTTTGTCGATTCAACACTTTGCTTTTCCTTTTGATGATGTTGGTTTCTTTGGTTCCATTAGAATGGAATTCAAGAATTTTGAAACACAGATTTGAAAGATAAAAAAAAATTGCTTTTGCAAAGGATTGAAATTATGAAAAAGAGTTTTTGTGAAAACAAACTATGAAAAGTGGTTATTTATATAGAAAATAGGGTATTAATTGCTTTTCCAAAGGATATATATCAAATATAACCGTTAAAATATAGCTGTTACAACAGTAATTACTGTGCAGATCGCATGGATCGTGATCGCGAAGGTTAGTTACGATTGTGACTCTCTCTTATAAAGAAACAGAGAGTTCAGACCAAATTGATCATGAGTGTAATTCATGTCGCGGTCACGATATGCCAAAATTCAAAATTTTTGTTCTTTTCTTTTTTTTTTGAAAAACTATACTAATACATAAAAACAAATAAAAATATACTATTATATTATACTATATATTTTAGGAAAATAAAAGAGATTTAAGTATCAATGGAGTTTTTCAACCCCTCGACTTCATATTCATGGATGAAATCCAACTTAACAACCTCTTGGATGCAAGCATCCATCAAGTTAAAGTTTCATGCATATATCTTCATCCATTGGACATTTATCAGCTTTACCCATGTTAAATTCGATAGTATCATCACTTATCCTTAACTTAATTTTTCCTTCCAAAACATCTTTCTATGTTTT
Source organism: Euphorbia schlechtendalii (assembly GCA_949673415.1). NCBI lineage: Eukaryota > Viridiplantae > Streptophyta > Magnoliopsida > Malpighiales > Euphorbiaceae > Euphorbia > Euphorbia schlechtendalii. Next base: position 22,937 of record CATIWQ010157750.1, read on the forward strand.
GCCAGTATGCATAAAAGGTCTTCCTAAGATTATAGGAAACTTTTCATCATATGCAAAATATAGCACAACAAAGTCTGTTGGGAAAACAAATTTATCCACCTTAACTAGCACATCTTCTATTATGCCACAAGGATGTTTAATAGACTGGTCGGCCAATTACAAGACCATATTTGTCCTTTTAACTTCATCATCGAGCTTCAACTCTTTGAAGATTGATAAAGGCATAAGGTTTATACTAGCCCCAAGATCACATAAACATTTTGGAAAAGAAATGTTTCCAAGTTTACATGAAATTGTGAAACTTCCTAGATCATTAAGTTTAGTGGGAATTGTAGCAGTTATAATTTTGATACAATCTTCAATTAAAGATACTTTTGATATCCCTTCTAAACTATATTTATGAGATAAAAGTTCTTTAATAAACTTACCGTAGTTAGGAATCTAAGTAATGGCTTCAATGAATGAGAGATTGATTTCCAAACCTTTAAATTTGTTGATAAATTCGATGAATTGCTTACCTCATTTTTCTTCTTCAATCTATTTAGAAATGGTGGTTGAGGGGGATTAACCTTTCTAGATTTAGGTTATTAATCCTCTCCTGCATTATCATTTGGTTTACTCAGATTTTTGTGGACCAAGCAAAGTGGATTCATGGTAGCGGGGTAAGCCTCTGAGTTCCTAGAGTCATGCTTCACTTATTTGTATCATATGTACGTGTTTGTGTATGCAAAAATGTGAAAATCATAATAAAACATGAACTACATGTATCATTCCCATTCAATGCCGTTAACGACATTGCGATGTCGTTAACAAATCAGTGATGTCATTAACGACATCAACTTCCAGATAAAAAATATGCATTGTTTGTAAAATTTTCAGATCTCGATTCATGTTCAGGAGGGTCAATGGTGACCATTCAAGCCTAAAACCTGAGTTTTTGGTAACATGATGTGTATATGTGAAGCTTTTACAAACCCGAGATCATCCCGAAGGGAGTTTAGACTATTAAAGTCAATTTCCCTTTGCCGAGATATTATTTTATCGACTTTAATGGTTCCCTCTTTAGAATGATTTTTATGACATCACAATTTATGTTTTTGGACTTAGATTTATTTTCTATCAATATTATTATGAAGTGTGGTAGATCCCGACGAAGGGAACCGAAGTTCTCGGATAACAACCCAACAAGCATTCGCATGTGGCATTTTCACTAAAAATGGTTAAATAAACTTATGTGTATAAAATGAACCGTTTTACGGAAAAGAAATTTCAAACTCCTCGATGTTTTAAATTAGACCACTCGAGTCTCACAAAAATCAAAACAAACATACTTGCAACTATTTGTGAAGTGCCATATTTGTGCTAACCTTTGTGGATGCAGGTAGTTTAGGATAGATGTATGCTAGGATATAATTTCCTTCGGGTATCTCTTTCCATTTCAAAATCAAATGTAACATTTGTTAGATATCGATGTATTTTAGGCAATTGTATCCCCTAGATTTCGATGTATTTAGGCTATTTTATAAAACCCTCAACCCAATGATGTAATTAATACCCCATAGACTAGGCGCGTTTCAATTTCCTACGTGTTTACTTTATGCAATTTACTTACCGAATTATGTATGTGTGATAAACTAAAACATAAATCGAAAATATCTAGTTTAGTTCGAATATTATAAATGTGGTTTCTACCAAGTGTAATTTAACTCAAATGATGATGAAACAGATAACTCATCTCGGACCCAACTCTCTATTTTGTGGCATGGATTAGGCAAACAGATCCAAGTTATACCAAATTTTCCCGGAAGAGCTGATCCGGGTGGTGACTCTGTAACATAGACTAGGAATCCTGATCTTGAGTCTTTCAAGCTTGAAAAACACTTTTCAAATCGAAACATTCTTTTACCAATGCTCTTTTTCAAAGGTCGGTTTTCAAAAACCCCATGCCCCATCACACGGGGCCGGCGCCTCACGGTGACCATTCAGGTTGAACATCGTCCGCTCATAGTGGCGACTCCACTGGGGATTCTTTTTTAAACTTAAAACAAGTTTGAAAGATTTTAGATGAGTATTGAAAAGTTGTCAAATGAGTTAATCCACATTTAAAATATCGAACAAAAGAATGTGCATTAGATGGCTTAGCCTTTAAGATTAGGGTGCCCCTTTTACCATGAAGCTTGCAAAAGTATCATTTGTGATCCCATGGTGACCAAAGATACCTAGTGGGTGGATCACTTGTTGCCATATAGCATGGACCCTCTTAAACCTATTTGGGAAATGGGGGAAAGTGTATCGTAGTGCAATAAGAACTTTCTAATTCAACAACCCATGACCAAACTCATATAAGGAAACTGTAGATACTTCCCCTAGGTTTACTAAAACAAATGCATCTTTTTTTGCAGGTTCGCTCCTTAATACTTCATGGTATTAAGATGACCCAAGCCTAGATTTAGAAGCTTAACCCTTATACATGGGAGACATAAGGATGGAAGTAATACGTTGTGTGCTATGTGCTATGTGCTATGTGTTCATCACATTACCATGTTTGTTTAGTGTAAAGCATCATGCTAACCCATGATTTGTTATGCAGACACGAATTATACACACACATGTCATTATCCCGATATTGTCTACCTAGAATTAGAAAGACGTGAAGAGATAGCGTCACCTAGGGTTAGGACTACACATGACCAAGATAGTGCTTACTGAGCGCTCAAACCTCTGTCTGCTTAGAATCATGAATTTCTAAGCCAAGGGTATAACACACCATTCTACTCGAACTTGAGCTTAGAATTAGAAGATGTGACAAGATAATGTCACCTAGGATAGGATCATCCTTGATTATAGTAATGCTTACTAAGCTCTCGAACCCCTATCCACTTAGAATCAAGGATTTCTAAGCCTAGGGCATAACACACCGTTCTACCTGAACTTGAACCTAGAATTCGAAGACATGATAAGACATTGTCACCTAGGGTATGATCATCCTTGGTTATAACAGCACCAGCTCAACACTCGAACCTCCACCCATCTGAAGTCATATACCATAGGGTTTAACACATTGTTTTACCCGAACTTGAATGTGTCGAGAGCAATCCACAATGATTAGTTCTCAAAATCAGAAGTACATCATCACTTGGATAATGTGTGATTCCTTATCATTTTTTATCCTTTTGTTTCAAAAGGATTGGCAAACTTACCAACCTTTTCTCTCGCCAAAACGGCATCCCTTTACTATTACCACATGGACAGTATAAGTAAACCTAAATTACGGTTTAATTTGTTTCAAATGGATTGACAAACATACCACTTTCTAGCTTGTTACCACAAGGGTAATAGGTGACCATTCTCTGTTTGTTTCAAAAAGATTGGTAAACTTACATACTTTTCTCGCCAAGACGGCATCCCTTCATTGTGACATATGGGTAGTATAGTAAACTTGAATTATGGTCTAGTTTATTTCAAATGGATTACCAAACATACCAATTTCGAATAGCTTGTTACCGCACGGGTGACAAGCGACCATCGTCGGTTTGTTTCAAAAGGATTGCAAACCTACTTTTCTTTTAGCTAGCTCCTTAGGCCGGCAATGATTTTATTCATCATCATAGCATGTTAACCCTTGTAACGCAGCCATTACATTAACATTTCATGCATCAGACTCTAGTTAGTCAAGAATGCATTTCATTTCTGCTGATGATTGATTGAATCTTCTTTAGTTAAGGTTTAGAGGAGGTCAGCTGATCAGCTCATCCGAATCTCTCTCACTATTGCTCACTAAGCAAAATCTTTCATAGAGGGTCCCCCATACACTGATTCGAGTGAGGACTCAGGTTCAGATTCAGTTTCATGGTTTAGTTCGGGATAGAGATCAATATTCAGTTTAGGGCAGGTTGCGAAGATGGCAGAACAACAAAATATTTCAGGGGGAACCAATCAACAAGGTTAGGATAGGCATGCTGCCCCCTAATTTGGGTCAAGCCAGGACATCAACAATGCTCTTTCGATGATTATTTACAACGACGAGTTCGCTCAGGCTATATAATTTCATGCTCACCCTAGATAACAAGAGGGTAGGCCCTTCGACTAGGAGCTCATTAGAAATCTCCAAGTTCCCACCATTGCGAGCCACCCTATGATGAGGAGGCCAAGCTCTGCTCCTCACACATTTCCATCCTCTAGCGGCCAGCTTGGTGTAAAAGGTTCTCAAGTAGTTGGTCCATTCCAGTTCCCTGGCCAGATTGGGACAAACTAGTCGTGGAGCAGGCCAGGTGCAGGAAGTAGTGGCCAAGCAGGAGTTAGCGCGGATCAATGGATTGGGGATCAGTCAGTTCTACCCAGGCAGTTGAGTTTCCAACAAATATTTCAGCTGGGTTATCAATAGTTCACAGCAACAGCGAGGCCTGGAGGGGCATCTTTCGGCTTTCCTTTTACTGCACAAGGGTTCTTTCCCCACTCCGGGGCTATCCCAAATTTTCAAGCTCCACCTTTCCATTATGCGGCAAATGTCAATACTCCAGCAATGCAGTACCAGGGTGAATTCTCGGCCCAACCAATTTCTACACTTCCTCCTAGGGGTCCTGTATATCCCCAAGCTCCATATAATCAATTTGGTGGCCAAGCTAGGCTAGAGATGGGCTATTTGTCTCCCTAACCCAGCATAGAAGAACTATGGCAACAATTCTTGGCAACCCATGTCGCTTAGCATCTGGGCTTCTAGACCACCGGTTACTCAGCGCCACCTGTGGCATCAAGTGATGACTGAAAACTTCTCAATGCTAGAGCTAGTGAAATTCAATGGGGAAGGAGACCCCCAAGCTCATTTGACCAACAACCAGACTGTGATCAGAGCTTGTCGAGTCAGCAATAAGATGTTGGCCAAAATGTTTATTGTGACACTGGCAGCTCCGGCCAACCAGTAGTATAACAACCTACCCATCGAGGTATCACATGACTGGGAATGACTATCTGCAGCTCTCATAGAATATTATGGCTTCAACTCCCAAATGAAGACCACTATGCAGAACCTTGGGGTAGTAAGGTAGAAGACCGAGGAGACATTTAAGCCTTACTTGAAAAGGTGGATTGCCACTCAGGTCTTGTTAAAGGATCATCTCAGCTTGTTAGAGATGATCATGAAATTGCTAGCTAGAGCTATGCTGGTGTACAAACAAAGGTTGGGGACATACTCTTTTTCTTCTTACAATGAGGTATGTGAATGTTGAAAGATTAGAGTGGATAGAGTCCAAGGAGATGCTCGTGGTGCAACCCACTGGTAAGTCATGGTTCAAGAAAAATGACATAGGATCATCATCCTCCAACCCATCGCATTTTAAGGGCAAGCAAGCTGCAGTCCAGTTACTCCAGTTAGAGCATGTAACAGTAGTTAGGCTATCAAAAGAAGAATACCATGGGATCTCCCCATATGAAGCTAATTTGGGCTTTCTCTTTACTAAGCTGCGGGAATTGAATAAGCTTGATAGCATAGACCTGGTTGCCACCCAACCGTGAAAGCGGGCAAAATTTCTGAAACTACTATTTTGCAATAGGCCATCACATGAATGATTGTAAAGACCTTTTGAAGGCCATCCAAAACCTGGTTAAGGATTGAGTGGCGGAAGAACCAAGATTGAAATCGAGTACAAAGACCAACCCACTCCCGAAGTTTAATGGAGCACTAAGGATTATTAATTCGGGGCTGGAAGAGAAGCACATTTTGAGGCGTATTAGGGAAGATTCCAGAGAGTTTGTGATGGTCATAGGCACCGAGATTGATGAAAACTAAGTCTTGGATATGATCACCCGGTCTGCTCCCGGGGTGAATTTTGTGGGATCAGTCCCAATGTCGATTGAAAAAGTGGTAGATGATTATGACCTGTCTGAGCCTATGTACGTTGCAGATGGGGTAAAAGAAGAAGAGCCCAAAGTGATGAAGGAGAAGGAGAAGGAGAAGCCCATTGATTTGGATGTGTAAGTGTTAAAATCCCGTAGGATGGGAGTAAGAGATGATGCCTGTTAGGTAAAGGGTGAGGAAATTGAATACGGTAAGAGTCCCATTAACCTGGACTCTTACTAATTGAAGAATGCCAAGAGAAAGAAAGAGTAGCCCATTACCCGTGGTAGACACTCACTGAAACGAGGGTGATAGAAAATGGGGTGTTGAGAGTGACCTGTAGCGATCGAGTCTTTAGGAACAATCCCATCTAGCCTGGGAATTCATCGGTTGAAGAAGTCACAAGGGACAACACAAAAGCCCCAACCCCCAGTTGTCAATGAAGACGAGCTGGAAGTCAACCCTTTGGTCAACCAACTCAAGAGCACCCAGTCAAAGTACAATATTTGGTAACTTCTGCACTTTTCTGAGGTACATCATCGAGGACTGGTACGGAAGTTAATGGAGATGGAAGCAACATCGACTACTTTGGTGATCGAAATGTGCTCAGATTTTAGGGAGGGGATACCCTTGAAGAAAATTCCTACCATTACATTCTACTGGTTAGACCTGCCACCCGAACAATGGAACCATAACAAGGCCCTCTTCATTAGGGTCAACATTTTTTACAGATCTATTCCATGTGTGATGGTGGATGATAGATTAGCATTGAATCTTTGCTTGCTAAAGCTGATTCCTCACCTTGGCTTAACTGAAAGCATGTTGGAGAAATCGGATTCTATTATCCAGGCCTGTGATGACTCCAAGCGAGGGGAGGTTGGAACCTTCACTACAGCTGTAATAGTGAATGGAGTAAGGTCGGAAGTGAAATTCATTGTGTTAGACATACCAGTTTCTTAATCTCTGTTGTTAGGCAGGTCGTGGATTCATGCTCTGGGTGCTGTCCCTTTACGCTCCACCAAAAGATCAAACTGGTTCATCAAGGAAAACCAGTCACAATAGAGGCGGATGAGAAGTCTGTAATGGCAATAGCGGCATTCGCGAAGTAAGAACCTGGAGGATTAAGGGTGGCCATGATAGGCCAAGAAATTGGGGAAAAAAGGAAGAAGGAGATCCATACAGGCTATCGCTACTTCTTAGCGGGTCTGAAAAGGATTATGAAGAAGCAGGGATTTATTCCGAGAAAAGGGCTCAGAAAATATTACCAGGGAGTGGTGGAAGCCATTGATCCTCTCCTATTAACCCTGATAGCTGGACTAGGATTTACTCCCCAACACAAAATCTACAAGCACAAGCGATATCTCTACAACATGGTTAGCGTGTGCACCATTGAAGGGGGGAAGCAATACTTGGGGGATAGTGAACCTGTGGCAGTGGGCGGAGAATCTATGCCAGGATTTGAAATCTTTTGTGATGTGTATGATTTTGCAAAGGAGTTTATGTTGGATCCTAAAATCGAGTCTGTGAATGGCTCGGATGAAGTTAAGTGCCTAGAAGGGGCTAGCTTGAAGCAAGGTGTACAAGTCAAAACCCCTGAAGTGGTTATGGCAACTACTAAGAGCAATGGAAAGTCCAAGATGTTCGTACTGAATCTAAACCTATGGAGGATGAGGTCCAAGATGCTCTTGAGGCTATCACCAAGGCCCTCACAGTGCTTATGAAGAAGGATAGGAGGAACTTACAACAGCCGTAGAGGCCATCACCAAAGCAACCAACCAGGAAAAGAAGACCACCCTTACTAAGGCCACTCTCCAAGAACTAGCTCTGGTGACAAGTGAAGACCCTCTACTTGTAGAGGAGAATGATGTTAATGATGTAATATTTAATATTGCTAATGTGTTTGACATGAACAATTCAGCCTATGAGGCATTTTCATCAATAAATCAGAACTTTACTTACTTGTGTGATGTTTTTCTAGATGGCAACATGCATTTTCATGATCATCCACATAACATTTTTAGCATAACTTATACCTCATTGCATGAAATCAATTTAAGTACGGATGAATCACCTAAAATGGTGATGATTTCAAGTGATCTAACTCCTGAGGAAGAATGTGAGATAAAGAATGTACTTAGAAAATACGTGGTAGCATTCGTGTGGTCCTACGAAGATATGCCAGGGGTTGATAGAGCAATCACTAAGCACAGAATCCCCACCGATCCACGAGTAAGGTGGGTTGAGCAAAAGCTACGAAGATTACGACCTGAGTGGGTCGAGAAGGTGAAAGTGGAAGTAGCAAAGCATATAGAAGCCAAGTTCTTGAAAGTGGTGGAGTATCTTACGTGGCTAGTGAACATTGTCCTAGTTGCGAAGAAGGATGGGAAAGTTCGGGTATGTGTTGACTTCCGGGATTTGAATAAAGCCTCACCAAAAGATGATTTCCCTTAGCCTCATATCGATGTCCTAGTTGACAGCACTGCTCAGGCTATAATGTACTCATTTATGGATAGTTTCTCAGGGTACAATCAAATTCTCATGGCAATCGAAGACAAGATTAAAACCGCTTTCATCATTGAGTGGGTTACAATCAAATCCTCATGGCAATCGAAGACAAGATTAAAACCGCTTTCATCATTGAGTGGAGGGTTTACTGCTACAGAGTCATGCCTTCAGATTCAAAAATGTAGGGCAACCTACCAAAGAGCCGCTACAACCCTATTACACGACTTAACTCATAAAGAGGTAGAGGTATATGTGGATGATATGCTAGTCAAATCCAACACTCTGGAAGAGTATCCGAAGTCCTTGATAGGTTTCTCACCCCAATCCAGAAGTACAACCTACGCCTCAATCCGAAGAAGTGAATATTTGGGTTCACCTCAAGAAAGTTACTGGGGCATATCGTGAATCAAAAGGGCATAGAGATGAACCTAGATAAAAGCCAAGCCATCAGGGAGATGCTTGTGCCGATGATAGAGAAGGAAGTACGGTCATTCTTGGGATCCCTGTACTATGTCAGCAAATTCATCGCCCTCTTAACTACCATTTACAAGCCAATCTTCAAGTTGCTACAGAAATAGCAACTGGTTGTGTGGAATGACCAATGCTAGATTGCATTCAAAAGGATCAAGTAGTACCTGATCAAGCCTCTCATTCTGAAGCCCCCCATTCGAAGATGTCTTCTTATCCTCTACTTGGCAGTCGAAGAGTCCTCTGTTTGGGCTATGCTAGTACAAGAAGATGATGACAAGAAAGAGCACGCAATATACTACTTAAGTAAGAAGTTGCTAGAGTATAAAACCCACTACTCGGGGGTGGAGAAGATTTGTTCGGCTATGGTATGGCTGACAAAGAAGTTACACCACAACTTCCAATCTTATCGAATTTCGGTGGTGGCTAAAGTTGATCCCTTGAAGTACTTGTGCCAATCTCCCACGTTGGCAGGCAAACTATCCCGGTGGTTGTTGCTCGTCTCCGAATTCAATATTGAGTATATCACCAAGAAAGTTATTAATGGCAGAGTGGTTGCTGAATTTTTGGTTAATTAGGCAATGGACTCTGATTACATAGAAAATCTTGAGTTCCCAGATGAGCAACTCTCCTTGGTAGAAGAAGTGAAGAAGGAGTGGACTATGTACTTTGACGGTGCAATGAATCGCAAAAGAGCATGCCTCGGCGTAGTCTTGATTACACCCTAGAATGAGGTCATTCCACTATCCAAGCGTTTGGAGTTCCCTGTCACAAAAAGGGGTAGAATACGAAGCATGTCTATTCAGCTTGGAAGTGTTAAGAAAGGTGAAGGACAAGGAAGTCTCAGTCATCGATGATTCAGCCCTAGTAATTCGGACAAGGAATTCTCAGTCATCGATGATAGTCGATGAAGACTAGGACTCGGGTTGTTGGTACTTTGATATTGTTCAGTTTCTAAGAGATGGGGCCTATCCTGAGGGTGCCACAGATTCTGAGCGTACTTCCCTCCATCACCTGGCCATCCAATTTAGACTTCTTGACCATGATTTATTCTAACGTACTCCAGAGGGTTTGTTGCTCCGTTGCCTAATTGAGAAAGAAGCTCTACTTATCATCAGAAGACTACACGTAGGAGATTGTGGGCTACAAGTGAATGGCTTATCCATGTCCAAGAAGATCCAATGTCAGGGTTATTATTAGACCACAATGGTCGCTGACTGTGTCACTGTATTTAAAAGGTTCCATGAATGCCAAATATATGGGGACCTTAGCTATCTGCCTCCCTCAGATCTTCACAACTTATCTACTCCTTAGCCATTCTCGTCATGGGGGATCGACATAATTGGAGAGATTTTCCCCTCCTCCAGCAATGGCCATAGATTCATCGTAATAACAGTTGATTACTTTTCTAAGTGGGTAGAAGCTGAATCCTACTCTAATATCACCGCCAAGAAAATGGCCAAGTTCATAGAGAAGTACATCTTCACTCGGGATGGGATCCCCCATCACATCATCTTAGATAATGGAGTCCAATTCCAAGGGGTAATGGTAGAACTCCTTTAGAAATATAGTATCGAGCATTATCACTCTTCACCATATAGACCACAAGCTTGTGGGGCGGTGGAAGCAGCCAACAATTCCATCAAGAAGATCCTGAGCAAAATGGTGACCATTTATCGAGATTGGGTAGATAGGCTACCTTTTCCAATCTAGGGATACAAAACTAGCATTCGGACCCCCACACATAAAACTCCTTTCTCGTTAGTATATGGAATGGAGGCGGTCTTACCAATGGAGACAAAAGTGAGATCTTTAAGGATAGCCCTCAAAGCCAAGCTAGGGGAATTGGAATGGGCCAGAGCTAGGTTCGAACAGCTTAACATGATTGATGAGCATCACTTGAAAGCCTTAGACCACCTCCAGATGTATCAACAATGAATGGCCAGAGCGTACAACAACAAAGTTAAGCATCAGAGGGAACCCTTGAAAGCAGGAGACTTGGTATTGAAGTAGTTAAGGCCTTAGAATGTGGATGTTAGAGGGAAATTCAGGCCCAATTGGGAAGGTCCGTTTGTAGCCAAAAAGTGCTGAGCAAAGGGGCAATCAAGATCATGGATATGGATGGTAATGAGTTTGTCATCCCCATCAATCAAGACATACTTAAGCGCTGCCATGTATAAGAAAAGAAATAAATATAGAAAAGGAGTACAAAAACAAAAAAATACATATGTAAATAAGCCCGTCAGCTAACACTCTATTGGTTGAGCAAAAATTAGGGCCTTTTTTTGCAAAAAAAAATAAGATAGTCCGCTGAGTTGAAAACCCGAAAAGGCCGATTCAGGTAAAACTCAGGACAAAGAGTGAGGAATAAATTCATTAGTTAGAAAACCTTAGAGGGCTAGCTAATGACTGGAGTTAGATCACTCAAAATGTTTGTACTTCAATTCATTTTATCAATAAAGATATCATTTCTTGCTAAAAATGTTTATGCGTATGTTTATGAAAGTATATGAATGCCAATAGTTGAAACGTCATGAGTAAACAACACGCATTCCATAATATGATTAGTTCCATAGTTTGTACATAGGAAAAGAAAAGACAAACAAATCTAATAGAATCATACCACACTGTTTTATTCTAAGTAAAAGTTGATTAATTTTCGTTCTTATTTATATTAAAATGGCATCATTCTAGACCAAGTCATCGAGCTAGTTTTACCTACCGCTATAAGGGCTCAACCCGTCTTCTTCCCTAGACCACTCACGGCTCACCCACGCGTATCACTGAGAGTCTGTAAAAGACCTAGTCGCTACAAGCCATCGGTGATAGAACCTATCTATCTCAGTAATCTTGATTACTCCATAGTCTAGATGAACAAATTGGATATGCTGAACCCATAAGACGGGTAGTTTATCTGGCCAAGAATGATGCCACTCGAAAACCTGAGAGGAACATATACGGTGAGGAATCCTTTGACACCTCTCGTACTGCCTATATATGTAGCTGGATGAGTAGAACATGGAGTAATACAGGCCCGTCAGCAGGATCCCATCTTCATGCATCAAGATAGCAACGTGAGTAATCACCCACCAGGGACATAACTAACGAATCTGATCATCAGAGAGTCAGCCAAAAACATAAGTCCAGTCATGCTCAGCCATCAGAGAATGCCCCTCAGTGGTTAGCCCTCGTTTGTTATAAGTAACGGGTGAATAATTTGAAGGGTTCCCCCATGGGTCACCAATTAGGGAAAGCTTCTCTAATAACCAAACCTGAGGAAAATCTTGGTTAGAAAAGGGGAAAATGGAGAAAGTAAAAGGTTATCACAATCTTACCTCGAGAAGCATGAAATGGTCATCGACCAAATTAGGTCGGGAAGTGGCAGCATCGATGCTTATGAAGTTCTCAGCTTGGGCCAAGGCAGATGGAGAATTCCCCTGAGATAGTGGTTCGATAATAGATATCAACCGGAACGGGGCAACAGGACCAACTCCACAAATAAACTCAGACATTAGGGCACAAAGAGTCCAATCCCGGAAAAGACGCCGCACTAAGATGAAAGCTTCCAGCCATCATCCCCAAAGAGTGCCAACTACGACTGGGCAGGTATTATCTGTAAACCCCACTACTCTTTCAATCATGGGACCATGCTAATCTCATATTAGTAGTGATCCCACGAGGGGTAGCCTATGAGCACGGGATTTTACTCCTGACTCACGAGTTCGATGATGAAGCTGTAATATTTTCCCTTGTTAGCATTTTTACATTTTAAAGGGTCCTAAAATTGTTTGAAAATCATTTTCCTTGTTTCTTTAGGCTTACTATTCCTTAAAAAAGCCTAATTTGAAAAGAAAAAGCCCAATTTGGCCATGCAATATCATTGACGATATTATAATATGGTCAATGACATTGCCAATGTCGTTAACTACATTACATTGATAGTAGAACTAGAATTGCACTTTGTGGACTTTTCAACAAAAAAAATCAAAATTTTATCACTTTTTCATATTTCATCATTGAAATACAGTTGCTACACCCCACTAAAGACTTTGGATCCCCAACATTTGCATAGGGATGAGGAAATATGTTGAGAAAAGGAGAAGAAGAAAAATCAAACTTGGACTCCATTTTTCGATTGAAGGGGGCTCTTTCTCTTTAAGAGAGCTAAATTCCAGCACATTGAAAGGGGGGGAACACATTTTAGCAAAGAGATTTTATAATAAAAGAAAAAGAAAGTAATCTTAAGAGAAATTTTTTTTCTTTGAAGTTATCTTGATTCCTAAGTATTTCAAATGCATTTTAAGAGTTTTCCTAACAAAAGAATCATCTTTTATTCTCTTTAAACTTGTATTTCTGTAACTTGAGTGTGTAAGTTCGTGGATACGTTATGAACTTAGGTTGTTTCAAATCATTTAGGCAAAATTCGAGGTTTAGTTCACTTGTTTCGGAAAGTGAGGCATATTGAGAGTTTAATCAAACTTGAGGTTTAGAGCTCTTTTTGAGGCATTTGGCATTGAGTTTTGGATTAATAGAGCTTTATTTAAGTGTCCGTAACAAATATTTTCATTTATTTCAGAAGTTTTTAATCTTTAAAACCGATTTTGGTAATTTTCCAACCTTGAAGTTTTTGGAAGTCTAAACTCTAGAGAAGGAGGATTTCTACTTCCTTTCTTCCTCTTGTTGAGACTCACATTCAGAGAGTTCTGACTCTCTTCATAAAAGAGTAACACTTACTCTTCACTTTTCTATAAAATCGCAAACCAAACCAAAGAAACGAGGAGGACTTCTCGAGGATTTTCATGGACCAAGCGAAGTGGATTCATAGTAGCGGGGTAAGCATCTGAGTTCCTAGAGTCGTGCTTTACTTATTTGTATCATATGAACGTGTTTGTGTATGAAAAAAATGTGAAAATCATAATAAAATAGGAACTGCATGTATCCTGCCCATTCAATGTCGTTAACGGCATTCCGATGTTATGCACTGTTTGTAAAATTTTCAGATCTCAATTCACGTTCAAGAGGGTCAGTGGTGACCATTTAAGCCTAAAACCTGAGTTTTTAGTAACATGATGTGTATATGTGAAGATTTTACAAACTTGAGATCGTCTCAAAGGGAGTTTGGATGGTTAAAGTCAATTTCCCTTTACCGGGATATTATTTTATCGACTTTAATGGTTCCCTCTTCAGAATGATTTTTATGATGTCAAGATTTATGTTTTTGGACTTAGATTTATTTTCTATCAGTATTATTATGAAGTGTGTTAGGAGATCCCGACGAAGGAAACCGAAGTTCCCGGATAACCGACCCGACAAGCATCGCATGTGGCATTTTCACTAAAAATGACTAAACTTATGTGTATAAAATGAACCGTTTTACGGAAGAAATTTCAAACTCCTTGATGTTTTAAATTAGACCACTCAGGTCTTGCAAAAAATCAAAACAAACATACTTGCAACTATTTGTGATGTGCTGTATTTGTGCTAACTCAAATGACGAAGAAATAGATAACTCATCTCGAACCCGAATTTCTATTTTGTGGTATGGATTAGGCAAACGGATCTAAGATATACCAAATTTTCCCGAAAGAGTTGATCTGGATGGTGACTTTGTAACATAGACTAGGGATCCTGATCTCGAGTCTTTTAAGCATGAAAAACACTTTTCAAAGCGAAACACTCTTTTCCGATGTGCTTTTTCAAAGCTCAATTTTTGAAAACCCCACACCCCATCTCACGGGGTTGGCGCCTCGCGGTGATCGCGCTGGTCGAATGTCATCCGCTCACACCAGGTTGATATAAGTGTTAAAATTCATTTACCCTAGACTTAGAGAAGTCATCTCATGTGTTGCTTTGTGGTGAATTATTGAATATTAGGGCGTCTAGAACCTTATTTGTTAAAGTTATCTAGTGTACAAAATATTCTTGATGATTTTGCATGTTTTTCTCTAGTAAATTTGTTCTTAGAAATATCTTTATATTTTACATCTTCTCTAGTCTGTACATACATATATCCATTCATCCATCTATCATCCAAACCCCTCCAATAAAATTCCCTATTTTCATTTACCTTGTAATTCTAGTTGGTCTTTTAGAACCAAATTCCTTCCCTGTGGGATAGATATCTTTTAAAACTACATCGAAACTATATACTTGCAGTAGTCACCATTTTTCTATTTGATAAGCGGTATTGACAACAACTGTTCATATTTTGAACTTTTATCTTATCGGTAGAAAGGTGGGGAACAAGGTTTTTGGCTTCATTACAAAATATAAGCCCTCAGAATAAGTAGAGTCAAAACCTTGTGATCATGAATGCAGCCATAACATCAAACATCGCACGCATTTTTTTTGCATCATGAATCATGTCATGAATCTCAAACGCATGGCCTGATCTTCTACTTGTGTATCAAAGGGGCTTGGAAAAGCCTTGCTTGATGCCTGATCCGTATTCTCCAATCGTGGCCAATCTGGAGGGGGTTCCGTTCACCTACTGAAGTGAAGATTTAGGTTCTAATTCAGATTCAGTTTGATGTGCGTCTTTCATGGCCAATCCACCAGAAGAAGTTGTAGGGGAGGATCACCCTATCCTTACGGGATAGAACTCTCAGCAGACACATCAGTCATCAATGAGCGATGAGATTGTAGTTTCCTTGAATGACTTTGCCAACAGCGAATAACTAGCATCACTTATTTACCAGCATGTCGGGAGGGCCCAAAATGTAGTGTCTAGCCTGGAGGTCACCCTTAACAATGGTAATCCAACTAGACAGCCTAAAATAGGGGGACCTCCCACCTCACACTTGGTGCCCCCAACTCCTACTATCTTCTATCAGTTCGGGGAAGGAGAAAATGAGCTGAACCAGAACTAGGCACAAATTGGGCAGCAAGGATTTAACTTTCCTTCCCAGAATCAATTCTACCCGGGATAACTTGGGCAGTCGAGATTTGCACTAGGGCCTTTCTACCAAGGAATGACCCAACAGCCTATTCCCAATTGGAGTACGTCAGTTGCCTTACAGTTCCACGCACCTCAATTGCCCAATTTTGTGGCATTTCCTAGGGGAAATATGGCTTTTATCCAAGTGCTGAGAACGTCATCCTCCAATAACTAAGCATGGCTAAATTATGGTAACAATTCTTTGCCACTCACGGTGGCCATCTCATGAATTCATACTTAGAACAACTGATAATCAAGGATGAAGATAGCTTGCCCCCAAACTTCACGATGCCTCATTTTGAAAAGTATGTGGGATTTGGCGACCTGCTCACTCACTTAACGCATTATTAGATGGTAATGAGAGCATTAAGGGTCAGCAAATAGATGATGGCTAAGCTCTTCGTTATCAACTTGGGCCACCCAGTCAACGAATTATAAAACCACCTTCTGCTAGACATAGCTACTTATTGGAATAGCCTTACTCAGGCTATGATGGGGCATTACGGTTTCGATGCTCAAATGGAAACCACGATGCAACATCTAGAGGCTATAAGGAAAGAGTAGGGTGAGAGCTTAAAATCCTACATTAGATGGCCACACAAGTCAGGCTTCGGACTTGCTTAAGTCTATCGGAGATGATAACCAAGCTTTTGGATTGTGCACTGCCATCATACAGAAATAAGTTTGGGTCAGACATCTTTTTAAGCTATCAAGAAGTGTTTGAGAAGATAGACATGATAGAGCACTTTGAATCTATGGACACATCTGAGGGGTGCTAGAAAAACCAATGATTGATGATGTAATAAATTAGCATTTAGATACTTCACCCACGAGGCCTTTGAAATTTTAGTAAATTGAACTTTGTTTACTTGCTTGATATTCTATCGATGACATCACGCATTCCCATAAGCATATACATAATGCTTTTAGCGCATATGACACATCATGTCATGAAATTAATTAGGCTATAAATGGATTCCCCACAATTACAATAAATTCAAATGATTTAACTCTTGAGAGAAAGGATAAACACATGTACTTAGACAACATGTGATAGCATTTGCTTCACTCTACAGAGACATAAGATTGACAAACAGATCACCAAGCATGAAATGTCCTTCGACTACTAAATCAGTCAAACAAAGATCAAAATTATTAAAGCCAAAATAAGACCAAAACGTCAACAAAGCAAATTGAAGTCAAATAACTTGCAACTTAAGGAAGATCGTTGAACACATCAACAACTTTATCAAATGGCCCACCAACACTTGTGGGCCGATCACTACATTGTGGAAAGGATGTCATAAAACAAAAATCATTCACCATTGATGGAATCAAGCTATCAAATCTGATCTCTGACATATAACCTATCGCTAGAGAATAATTGAACTCAAAAGGAAAGGCTGATGATCAAGACTCATCATCACATACACCTCAAGCTAGCAAAGCATCATGAGTATCAACCAATCAATCAGAAATGCTGAACGAGATAATAATTGAAGTCGTGGACATGGACGGTGATCAATCTACCAAATAAACCAACTCTTACATAATTGCTATCACGCATAGGTGAAATAAATAAATCGATAAAAAGTAGTACGAACAAAAATAAATTTGTAATTAGCCTGTCAATTAACACTTTATTAGTTGAGCAAAAATTAGGGCTTCTTTTCAAAATAGAAAAAGAATGGTTCACTGAGTTGAAAACCCGTAAGGGCGGCTCAGGAAAAACTTAGGACATCGAGAGAACTACATTGGTTAGAAAACCTGAGAGGGCTAATCAATGGCAGTAGTCAAATCATTTGAAACATTTATACCCCTATCAAGTTCATCTATGAATTGTCATTTTTGCTGAATCTTTATGTATATGTTTATTTTGATTTCTTGCAAGCCAATGGTAGAATATCGCAAGTAAAACATCTAAAAAATAATAAACAAAAATAAAGAAAAATGAGTCTGCTAGATTGAAAACATGAAAGGGAGGTCCAGGAAAAAATTACGACAAGGTTCGATAGATCAAAAACCCGCAAGGGTGATCTATATAGAAATTAGAACCAAAGAAATATCAAATTCATCATCTCTTCCTCAGAACGGTACGTGGCATTATATACCTATAACACTTTAGGTAAATGGCTTCCAAGCGATCATCGCCAACACAATGCGGGGTCAACAACTCATTTAGATCTTCCTCAGACTAGATCCAAGCTCTAAACTAGAATCTGATTCAACAACCCATGGTCGTCGCTTTGAGGAAGTCATCCATGGAATCCCTAACAAGATAAATCCTAGGGGCAACCATGCACTAGCACAAGAGAAGGCTTTCCAATGAATGAAGACCACAACACCTACAATAGACAAACATTCATCATATGATAAATATTGTTCATGCATAAAATCATGCATACATTACATACACATCATGCCATTTCCAAGTTAAGACGATGCCAAACCGGGGCAACACCGTCCCAGTAAATGAGAAATTCCACGTGGGGAATCTGTAAACATCAAGAAAGATGATGGCCCACTCAAGCCTAAAGTCAATTCAAGCCTCCTTAGACCTTGTTCAAGCAACATTGCAACATCACAAAATACTCCTAAAACAATAGAGCGGTTTTCGTGACAACCCCAAATTTTCATCAAACTCATTTATTCACCATGTTTTAATTTTTGATTCAAGGGGCAAAAATTTTTGCTTTTCTTAAACTCAATCAAATAATTAAAACATACATCATAAAATGTATTAACATTATACCAAAGAAACATAATCGAGGAATAAAATGGTTATCTGATAAGTGTATAATTACTGTCATGATATTTTCAATCATAAAACGATATGGTTTTATTTCATTTTATACTGCATATAAAAGATTTCATGTGATATGTAGTTGTTTTTTATGCAAATGTAGAAACTAGGTAAATCTTGGGAGTAAAATGATCAAAAGTAGAATTCTATGGAAAAAGAGTGAAAAAGGAGCAAAAAGATTCATGGAACACAAGGATTTGGCTTAGGATCGAAGCTGTTAAAGATTGGTAAAGTTGAAAAGAAGAATCATGAAGAAATAGCATTTCACGATTGTGACATCTATTTGCGGTCATGACTTGTTACTCTTAATGAATAGAAAACTACCAACTAATGTTCATGATCGCAACATGTGATTCGTGGTCATGACTTGTGATGGTTAATGGTTATCTCTTTTCAACTACCCATCGCCAGAAAACAACCATCAACCGCCATCAACTACGAACTTAAAAGACATCTTTTGGAAGTCAACCAATCATGAAAAGGTGCCTTTCCATTATGGATGAGGATGAATCTTTTCATCCAATCATATTGAAGTGATGCAACTCTTCTCAATGGACACGACTCTTCATTTTGATAGACGCAACCCTTCGAACTCTAAAAATAGGGTTCAAAACCTAACCATTTTCATGCATTGAGAGTAGTGCATGGTTATGACATGAATAGAAGACATTGAATGATAGTATGCGTGTTTAGATAGAGAGTGAAAATATCTAGATTTCGCTACATTCAAAGTCTTAGCAAGAAAAATGTATAAGTGATTCGATTCCTATTTCGATCACTATATTTCAACACAAATTTGAGCATTTGTTGTATGAGTGTAAGTGCAAAACACTTATAAATAAAAGTTTTCATTCTTCAACATTCTTTTATTCAAGATTCACAAAGAATAGCATCCTAGCGGAGGTTCTATATGAGTTGAGACCGAATTCAAAGTAGACGTAGGAATTCCAGGAATTGACGACTCCATTAAAGAGTGATATGGTTTGGTAAACTTTAGCTTTCAATTGCATACCTCACAACTTTACTGTGATTTTTGCTTATACTTTCTATTTCGAAGTTTAGGATATGTCTATGTGTCATAACGAGTAATTCATTTTACATCATTTATATTAATCAAGTTATATGATTTTGAGTTAACTTTAAGAGTGATTTCGGGGTTAACAAGATTGTGTATAATCACTAGATCTGTGATTATAATGCTGTTTAGTGAGCCAACATTTTTGGAGTGGTCACTTGCTAAATATGGCTATATGAGAGCGACTCGTACTGAGAATATTACTATTGTTATCCAGGTTCTTATAAGTGTTACAATTCGTTTACCCTAGACTTAGAAAAGTCATCTCATGTGTTTCTCTACGGTGAATTATTGAATATTATGGTGTCTAGAACCTTATTTGTTAAAGTTATCTAGTGTACGAAATATTCTTGATGATTTTGCATGTTTTTCTCTACTAAATTTGTTCTTAGGAATATCTTTATATTTTACATCTTCTTTAGTCTGTACATACATCTATCCATTCATCTGTCTATCACCCAAAGCCCTCCGATAAAATTCCCTATTTTTGTTTACCCCATAACTCTAGTTGGTCTTTAGAACCGAATTCCTTCCCTGTGGGATCAATATCTTTTAAAACTACATCGACACTGTATACTTGCAATGGTTACCATTTGTCTATTTGATAAGTGGTATTGACAACACCTGTTCATATTTTGAACTCTTTAGCTTGTTAGTAGAAAAGTGGGGAATAAGGTTTCTGGCATTATTACAGAATATAAGCCCTCAAAATTAGTAGAGTCAAAACCTTGCGATCATGTTTTTTGCGTCGTTGTCGAGGAAGGCAATTGCGTTCTAGAGATCAATTTACCATAGAACGGGCAATTATATTTATATAAAAAATTTATTTATTTTTATTTTTTATTATAAATATTTAAATTATGTTCTTAACATATTTTTCTTACTTATTCATTGAGTTTTCTTTCTAGAGTGTGCGTGCCAGGTATGCGTAGTTAGGGAGAAAGTTTGGCATCTTTCGAATTAGAAATAGATTGATTTGGTAGGATAAGGAAACATAGAAGTAAGAGACAAAGAAGAAGGATGGTTGAAGATGAACAACAACAAAATGTTGATCAGCCTCAACCTATGTCATTCCGACCATCAAGGGTCACAATCTGGGAATAGCTAGACCACACATTAATGCAAATCAGTTTGAAATTAAGCCAACATTACTTCAAATAATCAGCAATAATGTGCAATATTATGTTCTATCCAATGAGAATCTGAATGCTCACATTGTAAACTTTCTTGAAGTTTATGATACTTTCAAATGCCCAATGTTCTTGATGAAGCAGTTAAACTTCGCTTATTTCCATTTACGCTCCTTGATAAAGCGAAAGTTTGGTTGAATTCATTATCCCCAAATTAAATCACTACTTGGAATCAATTAGCCCAAGCCTTTCTTACTAAATATTTCCCTATAGTAAAAACCACAAGATTCTTTAAAGAAATCACTTCTTTTACTCAAAAGGATATTGAATCCTTGTACAAAGCCTGGAATGTTATAAGGAACTTTAGCGAGTTTTTCCTCATCATGGTTTACCCCAGAATGTGATTTTGCAAACTTTCTACAATGGAATAAATCATGCAACAAGAGCAGTGATTGATGCTATGGCTTCGGGAAGATATGGCAAATAACAATAGTATGTGGCTAGTGGAAAGAGCACAAGTAAGTACTACTACTCCTACTCATTCACATGCTGCATCAAAATCTTATAGTTCAGTTAAAAAGTTCAATGAATTAGATCCTAATTCTATTATGCAAGCGTAAATATCTGCATTATCTCATAAAATAGGTGACACGTATATAAATAAGAGTAACCCTTTGACATGTGAAAATTTTGGTCAAATTAGACACACTGCTTTTGAGTGTAACTTTAACCCATGTGTAGGGGAGCAATTAAGATATGTTCAAAGTTAAGGGAATTCTTATGGCAATAATGGAAATAAGTAAAGGAGTTCTAATTGGAAGTATGGTAATAATCAACAAAAGAATTATCAGAGTATTGATAGAATAGGGCAATTAACAAGTAAGATAGACAAATTTCTGGAAGGAGTTTGTAATAAGTAATCAGAGTTTGAGGAATGTTACAAGAAGTTAGAGAATAAGATGGATCAAATGTTTAAAAACCAATCATCTTCTATTCATAATTTAGAGATACAAGTTGGTTAGGTAGTGAATGCAATTCCATCTAGAGGAAAAGGCCATTTACCTAGTAACACAAAAGGAAATCCTAAGGAAAATATGCATGCTATAGCCCTTCATAGTGGTAAATTACTAAATAAACCAAATCCTTAGGGTATGCTTGCTAATGATGTTGTTGAAGTACCGGATGATTATTCGAGTAAATCAAATAATAAAGTTGGAGAGGATAAAAAACCTAAATCCGGAAAGGTTGATCCCACTCAATCACCATTTCCACAAAGAATGAAGAAGAAGAATGAGGATAAACAATTCATCGAGTTCATCAACAAACATAAAGGTGTGAAAATAAATCTCTCATTCATTAAAGCCATTACACAGATTCCAAACTACGATAAGTTTATTAAAGAACTTTTATCCCGTAAGCGTAGTTTATAAGGTATATCGAAAGTATCTTTAACAAAAGATTATAGTAAAATAATAACTGCTACAATGCCCACTAAACTTAAAGATCCAGGAAGTTTCACAATACTATGTAAACTTGGA
The DNA here is from genome assembly GCA_949673415.1 of Euphorbia schlechtendalii. Lineage (NCBI taxonomy): Eukaryota > Viridiplantae > Streptophyta > Magnoliopsida > Malpighiales > Euphorbiaceae > Euphorbia > Euphorbia schlechtendalii. The sequence goes on from CATIWQ010157750.1 coordinate 45,226, forward strand.
AACATTTCTTTTCCAAAATGTTTATGTGATCTTGGGGCTATTATAAATCTTATGCCTTTATCGATCTTCAAAGAGTTGAAGCTTGATGATGAAGTTAAAAGGATAAATATGGTCTTGCAACTAGTCTATTAAACGTCCTTATGGCATAAATGAAGATGTGCTAGTTAAAGTGGATAAATTTGTTTTTCCAACAGACTTTGTTGTGCTAGATTTTGAATATGATGAAAAATGTCCTATAATCTTAGGAAGAACTTTTATGCACACTAGCAAATAGATGGGTTGGAAGGTAAAATTAAGTTAAGGATAGGTGACGATACTGTTGAATTTAATATGGATAAGGCTGATAAATACCCAATGGATGAATATATAAGCATGAAACTTAACTTGATTGATGCTTGCATCCAAGAAGTGGTTAAGTTGGATTTCATCGATGAATATGAAGCCAAGGGGTTGAAAAACTCCATTGATCACTAAATCTCTTATGTTTTCCAATACACACACACACACACACACACACACACACATATATATATATATATATATATATATGTGTGTGTGTGTGTGTGTGTGTGTATAGTAGTATATTTTCATTGTTTGTGTGTATTTTAAGTTAGTGTGGTTTTAAAATAAAAGAAAAGAACAAAATTTTTTGATTTTGAACATATCGCGACCGCAACTTGTATCGCGCTCGTGAATTTAGTTATCAAAACTTTTTGTTTCTGTATGGAGAAAGTCACAATCGCGACTGGTGCGATTTTATAGTAGTTAGTGGTGTAACAGCTCTAAATTCTAACAGTTATAATTGAATATATCCATTGAAATAGCCATAATTACCCAATTTCCTATATATATATAACTATTTTCTAAATGTTTTCACAAATCAAGTACTATTTTACACAAATACAATCTCTTTCAAACAAGTTTTCTCTGTTTTTCCAAATCAAATACAAATATTTCTTTCTTGAATTCAATGGCTCCCAAGAAATCTGCAGCAACTAAGGGTAACTAAGGGAAAGAACAAATTGGTCAAGCAACAAAATAAGTGTGGATGTCCTTTTCCAATTTTTAGTGAAGAAGAAGTTGAAAGATACTTGAGGATCAAGAACTTTGATTTCCAAGGCACACTTTTCTATGATCCTACTTTTTCTATTGATGCTGGGATTCATGCAGAAGTAGAGGAGCACTTTTCGCTATTTGGATTAGAGAAGTTCATGAATATGCGTTTTCCTTTTATCAAGGAATGGGTCCTCAAATTCTTGGTTACTGTAACGGAAGATGGAAACTTTATGAAGAATAAATTCGGGAATGGAGGGGAAGAATACAAGTTCACCGTAATGGATTTGATTAAGTGGTTTAGTTTGGGAGAAAATTTTGAGGAGGTTGAGAAAGATGAAGATTATGATCTAACGGATGTTTGGACTGAGTTAATGAGATTGGATCTATACGATGTCAAAAAGTCATCCAACAAAAACATTCTTAGTAATAGGCTTCTCTATTTTCACAAGTTGATTTCTCAAGGTCTTTTCTTTCGACATGAAACAACAAAGGTGTCGATGAAAGACTTGGTTATATTTGAGTGCGTGATTTCGCAATTTCATCCAAAATTTCCTATATACATGATGGAGTCCATCACTAGTCTTACTACACATAAAATAGCTAGAGTTAGAGGTGCAAATACAATTTGCGGGATTATTTTGGGGGTGAAAAACCAACTAACAAATGAATATAGTCCAAGGGAGAAATTTAACTTCATGGGAGGAATGTCTATGAAGAGAGCAGGATTGGTTAAAGAAGACGAAGGAAAATTTACGTTTTTACCTTATGGAGTAAGGGTAAGGAGGCTTAGACCGATAGATGGATCTACTTCTTGAGAAAACCAACATGATGAAGATATTTAAGAGGTTCAATTTGGACGTAGTGGTTCAAGACAAGCCTCTGAAAGTACACATGAGACTTGGAAAGGAAAGTTCGTATAAGAAGTTGACCAAGCATGCCTAGACATTCCCTCATACAGCAAGATGTTTGTCAACTAACAAAATCAAACAATTCTTTGAACCGCAAGTTGAATGCATACTTCAAAATGAAGAATTTGGATATCTTACCAAGTCCTCCCTATTCAGGTTTGGATGATTAAAACGGGTTTAATTTCTTTTTCTTTTATTTTCTTTTTATTTGTTTGTTTTTAGTTTTTAGTTTAGTTTTAAATTTTAATAATGTCTTCCACAATGAGGACATTGTGTTCTTTAGTGTGGGGGGCATTTGTAAACAATCCCAAAAATCCAAAAAAATTAAAAAAAATTAAAAAAATTGAAGAATTTGAAAATTTTTCTTGATTTTTGTGTTATTTATACGTTATCCATACCTATACTATATGAACATATGTTCCAAGGTTATTGTGAGTGTTAAGTATTTCAAGTTTTATGTTAGTTCATATTTCGAACAAAATGTTTCAAGTATGACCACACATTGAGAGTGTGAGTGTTTTGGCACAACATTTAGCAATTGGCAAGGATGAGTTGTGAGTAACATTCAAAAGCAAATTCCAAGTAAGTTTTGACATATATTTCAATGCAACATGAATTAGTATAAGTTATATAGTTTTAGTTGAATGCTACCGATAAGTTAGTGGTGGAATGATATCTAGTAGTGTTCGTACTATGAGGTTTATATGCCATTCTCGAATACGTCCTATAAGTATTGAGTGTGTTTAAAGTGTTAGGAAACTATAGCCATAGTACTTTGAAAGTGTTCAATAAAGGATGAGGGTATTAAGAGAGAAAAATCAAAAGAAAGAGAGGATAACCAATGAGTTATGCAAAAGGTGAGTAATGGTACGGAGCAGAAACTACAACCATTCAATGAGTGAAAAAGAAAAGTAGCATAGCACGATAAATGGGTGCAAAGTACAAATCTGTACTTCAAAAAGATATGCTTAAAAGAAAAAATTGATAGAAAGTGGAATGGAGCATAAAATGCAACCACTAAAAAAAGGGAGAGTGATATGGAGCATAAAATCCAACCACTAAGAGTGTTTTTAGCATCCAAGGTTACCTAAAAATGCCTTGAGATCAAACTTTCCAAGCTGTATACTTTATACTATACTTAATAGAAGGAAATATTAGAGTAAGCATATAACACTTATATGAAGACACAATTCGGTTGACTCTCCATTAAAAGCAAAGGTATGCTAATGGACTATACAAATTGCACAATACAAATTTGTGGTAAATTTCAAACTTTTACTTGAACTTTATGCAACGTGGGAATGTGATACTCACAACGATAGTCTTTCCGAAATGAGGTACGAACTTGATTACTATTTTATACACTTATGTTGTGTTTACCTTAAGGATAATGCAAAAGTTAAGTGTGGGGGTGTGATAAATTTATAATTACACTTATTATCAGGACATTTTAAATCATAAAACAATATGGTTTTGTTTCATTTTATACTTCATATAAAAGATTTCACGTGGTATGTAGTTCATTTTTATGCAAATGCAGAAACTAGGTAAATCTTAGGAGTAAAATGATCAAAAGTGGATATCTATGGAAAAAGAGTGAAAAAGGTACAAAAAGATGCGTGGAACACAAGGATTTGGCTTAGGATCGAAGCTGTTAAAGATTGGTAAAGTTGCAAAGAAGAATCATGAAGAAACAACATTTCATGATCGTGACATCCATTCGTGGTCGCGACTTGTTACTCATCATAAACAAAAAACTGTCAACCAATGTTCACGATCACATGTGATTCGCGGTCGCTACTTATGATTGTTAATGATGAACACTTTTCAACTAACAATTGCCAGATAACAACGATCAACTGCCATCAACTACCAATTGAAAAGATACCTTTTAGAAGTCAACCAATCATGAAAAGGGGCCTTTCCATTGTGGATGAGGATGAATCATTGCATCTAATCATATTGAAGTTGATGCTACTCTTCGCCAATGGAAATGACTCTTTGTTTGGATAGATGCAACCCTTCACACTCGATAAATAGGGTTCAAAACCCAACCATTTTCATGCATTGAGAGTGGTGCATGGTTATGGCATGAATATAAGGCATTGAATGATAGTATGCATGTATCGATAGAGAGTGAAAATATCTAGATTTCACTACGTTCAAAGTCTTAGCGAGAAAAATGTATAAGTGATTTGATTCTTATTTCAATTACTATATTTCTACAAAATTCGAGCATTTGTTGTATGAGTGTAATTACAAAGCACTTCTCAATCAAAGTTTTCATTCTTCAACATTCTTTTATTCGAGATTCACAAAGAATAGCATCCTAGTGGAGGTTCTGTAGGAGTCGAGACTGAATTCAAAGTAGAAGCAGGAATTGTGGGGATTGACAACTCCCATTAAAGAGTGGATAAGGTTTGATGAACTTTAGCTTTCACTTGCATACCTTACAACTTTACTTTTTTTTCTACTTATACTTTCTATTTTGAAGTTTATGATATGTCTATGTGTCAAAACGAGTAATTCGTTTTGCGTTATTTATATTAATCAAGTTATATGCTTTCGAGTTAACTTTAAGCATGATTTCGGGGTTAATAAGATTGTGTATAATCACTGGATTTGTGATTATAATGCTGTTTAGTGAGCCAAGATTTTTGGAGTGGTAGCTTGCTAAATATGGCTATGTGAGAGTGACCCGTACTAAGCATAGTAATATTGTTATCCAGGTTGTTATAAGTGTCATAATTCATTTACGCTAGACTTAGAAAAGTCATCTCATGTGTTGCTCTGTGGTGAATTATTGAATATTTGGGTGTCTAGAACCTTATTTGTTAAATTTATCTAGTTTATGAAATATTCTTGATGATTTTGCATGTTTTTCTCTGCTAAATTTGTTCTTAGGAATATCTTTATATTTTACATCTTCTCTAGTTTGTACATACATCTATCCATGCATCTGTCTATCATCCTAACCCCTCCAATAAAATTCCATATTTTCATTTACCCCGTAACTCTAGTTGGTCTTTAGAATCGAATTCCTTCCCTGTGTGATTGATATCTTTTAAAACTACATCGAAACTGCATACTTGCAGTGGTCACCATTTTTCTATTTGACAAGCTGTATTGACAACACCTTTTCATATTTTGAACTCCTTAACTTATCAGTAGAAAAGTGGGGAATGATGTTTTTAGCATCTTACAGAATATAAGCCCTCAAAATTAGTAGAGTCAAAACCTTGTGATCATTATCTCAATGGGATCACCTTTAAAATAGATTCAGGCATCCTGATCTAGCAATTCTAATGGTCAAAACCAACCAAAGGTCAACTCACAAAGGGCACATGATGATAGCAACCAAAGAATGAAACGATTGTCGGCTATTAAAAGGACATCGCAGAAAGAAACAGTCGACCTATCCGTAAGGGGGGCATCAAGCACCAAGCGATTCGATGAATGAAATGGACAATCCTTTGAGGACAAAGCGCCAGAAAGGAAGGCCCACTTAATCACCAATCGAGGATAAATAAATCACCAGCCACACTTGTTAGATATATTCTCAATCCCTTTGCTCCATTTCGTGTGATCATACTTGTTATACAACTAGCGATGATCATATGAGGGGCATTTGTGATCACGAGATTTTGTACTAGCTAGCACGTTCGATGATGACTACTTTTCGGGATTTTTATCCTTGAATCACACAATTTTCGACCACCCGATGATCTTCAAATGTGAGCTCTCCTCATAAAAAAATAATGTTTTGGGCCCTAAATAAACATTTAGGACTGTACAAAAGAATATATATTTAAAAGCCTCAAAGTGAAAAATCAAAGGTTCAAAATATTTTCAAGGAGCTAAATAAATATTTAAAAACCCGAAATATATTTTTAAAATATGTATATAAATCAAAATTATTAAAAAAAGTCGATTGTAAACTACACCGGGTCCGCCCAAAATTGGACGAATTCGCCCAAATTTGGGCGAGGCTGCCCAAATTTTGGCAACCTCACCCAAATTCTACCGAGGCTTGCCCAAATTTTGGGCGAGGCTCGCCAGACTTTCCCTTACCGAGGGAATTTTTAAAATTCTCTTATAAATAGTGGGGCCTTTTTTAGATTTTAGGGGATCGAAAAAATACAAAAAAATTATAGACGAGACGTAGGAATTTTTTACAAAAAAATGTATTTTTCTTGAAGAAATAATTCCTATTTTTTTTCTACATTTCTTTTAAATTTTTCTTAAAAATTCTTTGATTCTATTTAGATCTAAAACACATTTGGATTCCAAACTTTATTATTTTCAAACAAAATTTTCTTCATTATTTTTTTTCTCAAAAAAAATCCTCAAATATTCTCAGGCCTAAAACAAATTTAGAGTCCAAGTCTGAATATTTTTAGGATACACATTTTCACCAATTAAATCAAAACGAATGAGGAGCACTCCCAAAGATCAAGCGGATTTGTCGACGTGGATTCGCAACGAAAGTGTAAGCATCTGAGTTCCTAGAGCTACTTTTTTCTATTTATTACATTTTTATATTTATTTTTCTTTTCTTCTAAATACGTAGACGAACTCGATTTTCATCATCAATCTAGGATTTATTTTATTCCATTATATTTATTTAACCTTTTCATTTATTTATTTATATAATTTTATTATGTAACTTTGTTTCATGCCTTTAATTTTTTTTTATTTATTTAATTATGAAATACATGTTAGAATACCCCCACGAAGGATATAAAAATTATTCCCGGATAACAGACCTCACCTTTTGCCATGTGATCATTTTCCCTAAATAAAAATGAGCGAACATGCATGTTAATAAAATGAATTGTTTTATTCGAAAACAAGAATTTTAAACCATCTATATTTTAATTAGGCCACATGGGTCTCGTCAAAATTAAATCGAGCATACATGTAAATATTCATGTTGTGTTATATACCATGTGCTAACCCTTGTGGATGGAAGTTAGATGTATGCCTAGGTTTTATTTTCCTACGGGTATTGCATTTTAATTATTTTTGGGAAATGTAATTAATAGATTAGGAAGGTGATTTCATCCCTCGAGGTTTTGTAATTTTTAATCTTTACTTTCCGCATTTATTTATTGCTTTATGTATGAATTTACCGCTTACGAATATGTGTAAATCATGCATAATAACTCAAAAATGATATAAGTGTGAATATGCACAATTAAGAAATACGGTTTTCTAATGATGTAATATAATGTGATCTAATATGAAATAAGCAACTTCTCCCGAAACCCGAAGCTCTATGTCTTAGTGGGCCATCCCCCGGACGTTAAGCCTCACAGGACTCTAATTTTTGGAAAGAATTAATCTACGTGGCAACTCCACACTAAGAGACGGCAGATTTGGGTTTGACCGATCTAAAATGTTTTCACTTTCTCTTTCCAACCTTCCAGGTCCCCGACCCGGTAATTTTATTTTTAAAAAAAAAAAACTCAGTGGACTGTGCCTCTCATCTTCGCGCGCTCTTGACCCATCGCTCCATGTTGTCAGGTCATAATAATACTTAAACATTTTGGAAATAGCAAACTATCTACGAAAGTGAAATTAATTGAGTACTAAGTATACTCTTAATTAATGAAGCTGACTTGAGCTTGTTTAAGGAAAAACAACTCAGTTTGCTAGTAATTAATTAAGTTATAGCTTAGTGTAGGAAAAGCTGAGTCTATGTTGAGTACTACATAGTTTAGAAAGATATCAACTTAGCTGTACTAAGTTAGCTTTTATTAATTAAAAGCTATGTTGTATGACACTTAAAGAAATAAATGACACTTGTGCTGCTAAGAAACGAAATATTTTTTAGATGCTTTTCAAGTTAATAAGTGCTGAAATAAAAAAGATTTCTAGTGATCCTCACAAGATAAAAGGTGTTCATACGCAATGTTAGAGATTCCTCACTAAAGTCAAAGGTAAAAGGAAATCTCTGTCATGCATTATTTCTCATTGTCTTCGCGTGACTCTACAAGTGTCAGCAATGTCAACCAATCTCAAGATTCCACAATGCATTTTGCGTGCCTCTCTAACAAATTGATTTGCTTGAAGAAAAATGAGATTTTTATTGCGCCTCAACGTTCGAAATTTCTATCTCTAAACATCCTAGAATCTGTCTCCAATAGGAAGATTTGAAAGAAATGAAGAGAAGAGAAATTGAAGAATTGTAAGGATGAAAAGTTTGCAATGGCTACTTTGCAAAGCTTCAAGTAAAAATACAACACTAGAGCAGATGTTCAAACTTGGTGAATCACCTTGAATTTCTTTAAGAGATGAAACTCTGCGGAAATACTCCTAGCTTCAAGAAATTCCAAATTCAAGCAATCAATAAACATTCATTGCCTTAATCTATTTGTAATAGAGAGAATCACTCTTAGATTTTATAATGTAAGGTTTCAACATTTTATACATTGAATTCAATTCACATTCTATTAATCAAAATCTGAGTGTCAGTTTGGGAAGGGTACCCAAATTGAGTTGAGTGGTAGTTAGGAAGAAAAGTACTTTCTATAAAACTCTCTACTCATTGTATAGGTTGCTCTTCCTAAGTAAGGAAACATGGCTAGTGGATTTAAGCTCGGAGAAGGTAACCGGGGACTAGAGGTAGGCTCGGGGCAGAACCAGGATAAATCAGGTGTTGAATGTCTTACTTTCGCATTAAGCTTTTATCACGTTCATCTCATCTATCATTCTTTCTATCTTAAAGTGTTTATGTTTGAAAAACTAATCTATGCTAAGTAGAGTAATCGGCAAATGATTGAAGATAAACTATCCAGCTAAGCTGAGTAGTTTGCAATTAGACCCGCTTAGCACAGTATAACTCAACACGCATATAAAAACTTAACTTAGTTTAAATATTTTTATAAATCCAAAAAGTAACTAAGAAAAGGCATTCACCCCCCCTACAGTTGTTTATAAGTTGTCTAAAGAACAATTATATCAGAGCAAGTGCTCGACTTTTAGACTAATCGTATTTGAGTAATGATCCATAAATGGCTTCTAACAACTAGAGCTTCGGTTCGGGATAGACAGTGCTCCTGAAGGAGGGAATGTCTGTTACTAGACCACCTCTATTTCATGGTAATCACTACACATTTTGGAAAAACTTCATGAAAAATTTTATCCAATATCAAAGCATGCAGGCTTAGCTCACAATCGAGCTTGGCCCCAGAGTTCCCACTATCGTGAGGAACAGGGTTCATGTACTAATAGATCCAGAGGACTACGATAATGCTGATCTCAAGCATCTTAAAGAGAATGCCACAACAATTAACTACTTACACTGTGCACTAGATCTTACTAAATTCAACAGGGTCTCGGGCGAGACAGTATAGGAAATCTATAGGAAGCTGGAGATTACCTATGAGGGGATAGACAATGTCAAAGATTCAAAGATCAATTTCATGCTGAGGGAGTATGAGATGTTCTAAATGGGTGCCAACAAGGGTATTCTAAGCATGAATACTAGGTTCATTAACATCGTTAATGAACTTAAGAGATCAGGGAATGAGTTCTCTGAGGAAGAGCTGGTGAAGAAGATTCTCCGCACTCTTACCTTAGAGTGGATTCCAAGAAGAGTACAATTGAAGAGGCTCATGATCTTTAAACCTACAGCTATGATGAGCTGATAGGCACCTTGTTGACTCATGAGATATCTTTGAGGAAATATTCTAATGACTCCAAAAGGAGTCAAGGAAAGGAAAGAGAGGGAAAAGCCATTATCCTAAAACTGATTAATCAAATGAATCCACTAGTTGTGATTCTGATGGGCAAACAACCCTTTTTACCTGGCATTTCAAATGCTTCATGAAGAAGGACGGGAAGTTCAAAAAGAAGAAGTTTCTTGCTAAAACCAAGTCAACTCAGCACCGATGAGGAGGTGAGAAAGGATAGAAGAAAGAACACAGCAAAGAAATCAAGTGCTTTGGTTGTGGAGAGAAAAGCCATATCCAGTCAAGCTACCACCTAGAGTGATTCAGAAAAATCCTAATCAGTTGATGAGGAAGCAATTGATACCACCAACCTCTTCCTTATGGCCATTGATAATGAAAGGGGAGAAGGCTCAGCATCTACCTTAGGTAAAGATCAAACCACTATTGACTCTGAAGCTGAGCGCAACAATGGGAAAGCTCCTCAAACTGAGGTAAATTCTGAAATCCCTTTGTTAATTAAAGAGTTCACCCAAGATCTCTTTGATATTATGAAACTAACTAATAAGTCGATGAAAATAATCAAAGAGATAGTGAGGAGAAGTGAAGATCAGAAAGACTCAATGGCTTCCTTATCTCTTGATATTCGCTTTCTTCAAGAAAAAGCTAAGTATCAGGATTTTCATGTTAGCAAGCTCACTAAGCAATTAGATGAGTTGGCTGCTGAAATCATAGATTTAAAGAAGGAACGGGTTCCTCCTCTAGCCAACAATCAAACTCTGAATAACCAAAATTGCAATTCTAAGAGGAAGAATTCCTCTAAAAGGAAGAAAATGAGCCAGCCCAAAACAAAAATGATGTGTGGTTTTTGTGGGAAGGATGAACATGCTACAGTTCTCTGTAGGCATAAAAATGGTTATTACGATGAGTATTATTAGAATAACCTAAGCACTACTAACATAGGAGGACCCAGCTTGAAAGCATGGGTACTTAAGAAAATGTAACTATTTTCCAGGAGAGCCTTAGATCCATTGATGACTCTAGAATGTTGAATGTGGATAGCAGATGCTCAAGGTATATGACAGAAGATGAAAGTTAGTTGATCTCATTGGAGTGCAAAAGAAAGGGAAGTGTCAGTTTTGGAGACCAACAAAAAGGCAAGATTGTAGGCTGTTGCACTGTTGGTATCTCTCTTTCAATCAAAGAGTTGTCTCTAGTCAAAGGACTCAAGTTCGACTTTCTTAGTGTAGCCCAACTTTGTGATAATGGTAGGAAGGTTACATTCAAATCAGCAGGTTTCTCAGTTATTGATTGTAAGGTTGATTCTACTAAACTCTTTGCTCCTAGAATCAATAATGTTTACATGGTTGATTTATCCCCTAACTCCACTAATGTGTGTCTTGTATCTAAGGAGGATAATTAGTGGCTTGGGCATAGAAGGTTGGGTCATATAAATGTGAACATTCTGTCCAAACTGGCCAAAAAGCAATTAGTTGTAGGTTTACTAGCATCAGCTTCGAGAAGGAAAAACTATGATGAGCTTGCCAACTAGGTAAGCAAGTTAAGAAATCATTTAGGTCAATAAATCACGTAGTAAATAAGCAACCATTGGAGATCCTCCACCTAGATCTTTTCGGCCCAGTTCAGCCTATGAGCATGGGTGGTGAGAGATTTTCGTACGTGGTTGTGGATGACTTCATGAGATTCACTTGGGTAGTCTTGCTAAGTTGCACAAATGAGACATATGAATATTTTATCAAGCTTAGTAATTGGATAATGAACAAAATAGGAACTAAAATGAGTAGAATCCAAAGTGATCATGGATGTGAATTCGAGAACTTTCATTTTGTTCCCCACTTGTCTATTAATAATATAAAAGTTCTTAATATGAACAAGTGTTGTCAATACCACTTATCAAATAGAAAAATGATGACAACTGCAAGTATATAGTTGCGATATAGTTTTAAAAGATATCGATCCCACAGGGAAGGAATTCGGTTCTAAAGAGAAACTAGAGTTACGGAACAAAAGAAATAAGATATATTGTAGGGTTTGGATGGTAAACTGATGAATAGATAGATGCATAAATAGATTAGAGAATATGTAAACTATATAGATATTCCCTAAGAATAAGTATAGTGGAGAAAAACATGCAAAATCATCAAGAATATTTCGTACACTAGACAACTTCAATAAAAATGATTCTAGACGCCTAGATATTCAATAATTCACCATTAAACTCTCTTACCCGTTAAATCCACCCCAATTCGATTTGTTGGAAAAGAATCCATCATGTTCGATGAATTTTCAATTTCAAACCCGAACCAAGTACTCATAATCTCTCTTGTGATGGTATAATGTTTACCTTGGTTGCGAAATTAAATCGCCCTCTTCTTTTGATCTTCAAAATCGAATGTCACTAGACATTCCAAAATCTAATCACGATTTTGTGGAAATCACATTCCCACAAACTTCCTTAAGCCAAGATCAGCAAGATACATTCCCATTTTCTCATGGAGGCCTAAAGACTCGAAGAAAACCAAATCAAGAAAAATCATACCGATGATTTCCAATTTGTTCAAAACTTGGAATCTTTTCCCCTCCTCACATGAACGAATTGGAAAAGGACTACAGTATTCTTGTTGATAGTTTGGGATTTCTCTTCTATTTGCGGCTACCTTAACATGAGGCATGTTGGTTTTCTTTGAAGTAAAGGTTGAAAAAGGTTTGAATGTACAAGAATAAAGATGAACTAATAAGAACTTTTGTAAGCTTTGTAGAAGGTTGTGGTGGTTATGGATTCAATCTAGACCTTTATATAGAGTTTTAATAGGTCACTCATTGGTCTAAATAGTCAATATAGCCATTTTTCCTTCAAACTAGCCGTTAATGGTAATTTCAGCCTCTGTCACCTGTTAATCACGATCTGCAACGGTCATATTCTTCCCATGTCACGATCGCAAACGCTTATCATGATCGTGAATTTCTTCACAACATGAACAGAAGGTTTTACTGCATAATGTTGCAGGAGCAATCTATAGTCGCGGTCACGATCTTCTTTAGTTCTTCTATTTCTTCAATTTTTAGACTTAGTCCTAGTAAAACTTAAAAAAACAAACATGTTAAATATAAATAAATAAATATTTACTATTTTCATACCTAGAATAATTTATGGTGAAGATAATATCAACTTCTTGTAGTTCAAATTTATTTTCAATATAAAATTTGCATTGTTGGCCATTGGCTCGAAATATTTCTCCATTTTTTACTTTCAATTCCAATGCTCTATTGTCAAATACCTGAATAACTTCGTAAGGTCCCTTCCAACGAGATTTGAGTTTTCCAAGGAACAAGAGAAGTTTGGAATTATATAATAGAACTCTATCTCCTATCTTAAACTTCTTTTCCTATAGTTTTGCATCGTGCCATCGTTTTGTCTTCTCTTTATAGATCTTTGCATTTTCATATGATGACAAACGTAGTTCTTCTAACGCATTTAAATCTAACTTTCTTCTTTCACCAACTTTGTGTATATCCATATTCAAATTCATCAAAGCCTAGAAAGCCTTATGCTCTAATTCTACAAGTAAATGATAAGCCTTTCCGTAAACCAATTTGGAGGGTGTTATACCAATAGGTGTCTTAAAGATATACTGTAAGCCCATAATGCATCATTTAACTTAGTAGACCAATCCTTCCTAGAATTCAAACAGTCTTTTCGTGAATCCACTTAATTTTTCGATTAGAAATTTCTACTTGACCACTAGTCTGAGGGTGATATGGGGTAGCAACCTTATGATGTACTCCATACTTATGCATCAAGCTTTCAAAAGTCTTATTGATGAAATGTGAACCTCCATTGCTAATTATGGTCCTAGGAACTCAAAATCTACTAAATAATTGTTTAAGAAACTTAGCAACTACTCTAGCATCATTCTTACTATATGCACTAGCTTTAACCCATTTTGAAACATAATCAACTGCAACAAGAATGTAATTATTACCATTAGAGTTAGGAAATGGTCCCATGAAATCTATACCCCAAACATCAAAAAGTTTCACTTTGAAGATGTTTTTCAATGGCATCTCATCTCTTCGACTTATGATTCCTATTCTCTAACAATTATCACAATTCTGAACAAAATCTCTAGCATCCTTGAACAATGTTGTTTAATAAAACCCACTCTTTAGAACTTTCACAACAATTTTTGCTGGTCCTAAATGTCCTCCATATATGCTATCATGGTAATTACTTAAAACAGAAGAAAAGTTAGTTTCATCTATACATCTACGAATAATACCATCGACACATGCCTTAAACAAATAAGGGTAATCCCACATAAATGATCTAATATCCTTAAGAAATTTCTTCTTACCATTATAATCTAAATCAAAGGGTAAAGTATGTGTAACCAAATAATTTGCAAAGTCAGTATACCATGGACTAACAGTATGTTTAATAGAGATTTTCATCTGGAAAAAGTTCATTAATATCGCTAGTTTCACCTATAGGTCCCTTATCATCTTCTAAATGAGATAAGTGATCAGCTACTGTATTCTCACTTCCCTTTTTATCCCTTATTTCTAAATCAAACTCTTGAAAAGAAGTATCCACCTATTTAATCTAGGTTTGGCATCTTTCTTAGCAAACAAATATCTCAAAGCAGCATGATCTGTATAAACTATTACTTTAGATCCAATCAAATGTGATCTAAACTTATCACATGTATATACGACTGCTAACATCTCTTTTTCAGTGGTAGTGTAATTGAATTATGTAGAAGACAAAGTGTGACTTGCATAATAAATTGCATGCAAATTCTTTTCATAACTTTGATCTAATATACAACTAATAGCAACATCACTAGCATCACACATCAATTCAAATGGTAGAGACCAATTTGGTTTAACAATTATTGGTGCCAAAACTAATTCTCGTTTCAAAGTGTTGAAGGCTTTTAAACAGTCATCAAAGAAATTAAACTTCACGTCTTTAACTAATAATTTAGTTAAAGGTTTAGCTATAATAGAAAAATCCTTAATAAACTTTATGTAAAATCCAGCATGGCCTAGAAATGATCTTATTCCCTTAACATTAATTGGATGAGGTAATTTCTCAATGATCTCGGTTTTTGCTATATCTACATGAACTCCTTCTCATCTATCTTATGACCTAAAACTATACCTGCATTAACCATATAATGACATTTCTCCCAATTCAATACCAAATTAGTTTCCTCACATCTAGCAAGTACTTTATCCAAATTTTCTAGACATTTCTCAAAAGAATCTCCATATACAAAGAATCATCCATGAAAACTTCCATAATATCCTCCACATACTTGCTAAAAATAGCCGAAACACACCTTTGAAAAGTAGCC
>CATIWQ010157757.1:0-32084 GCA_949673415.1 Euphorbia schlechtendalii
TAGTGGGCATGGCCTTAATTAATAGCCTTTGATTTGTAACATCCTCTAAAGAATGACTGAACAAAGGCCTAGTAAGAAAGCACTAGAAGCCCATAAGCTGGACAAATCATTCCAAAAAATGTCAGATTGAACGCCCAAAAAGTACTTTCTTAATCTAATGCTTGATAGAATTGGCAAAATAGTTACACCAAGCATTTCAACTTTCATTAAATTCATAAGTTGCCAAGATGGTCAAATTACGCAAATCTCTTTTATTGTTTTTTTTTTTTGCCGGTTAAATCTCTTTTATTGTGATTTATTACTTTAATATTCAAAATGTGAGAATGCCATATTGTCTAAAACAATTTTCTTTTTAAAAAACATAAAGTTGATCTACAAGATCTTCATATTTTGATCACATGTGCTCCAAACATCTTGCAACTCAATTATCTAAATCCTAAACTAAATTTTTTATGTTCATCATATACAAAATGAAAACTTCATTCTCCATTCTACAAATTTTTTGGATAATGAGTAGTCACTCGATGATCAAATATTTTTAAGTTGTTAGTTTGAGTTAGCAATAAAGCACACTTTAAAAAAATCTTTATCAGATTCAATGTACAACTAGTTCGTGTAGTACACTATACATAAGTTCAGTTCTTGTCCGTACAACATCAAGTAATTCAAAGAAATAGTTGAGAAAGTTTGTTAACTTTACCTTAGCTGCATTGAGTAGTTTCTCCATGGTCATTGTAAATAAGAAGGCCAAGCATTCGTAATTATTATGATTTATGACTTTGTGTAAAGACCCGATCATATTTAACTATCATAGTGAATTCTCATAAAAATAAAAGAGGTCTGTTTATAGCAAAATAAAATTTTCTTGTGTTGGAAATACAAAAGAAAAATAACAATTTACTAATGTGAACATTTTTATAATAGCAGAGAAAATATCTACCGATTCTCTCAAGTAGAAGTTACTCTCTAAGGGAGTATGTGAGTGAACAAATATTTCGAACGTAATTTTATTCTCAACGTAAACAAAATATAGAATAATATAAGCCTAACATATCGGTAGTCCTAAACATGAATCTAAAGACTCTTTTGTCCTTTGAATTTTTAAAAGTTTCACGTAACCCAAAGAATATGTAAAGCGTGTACAAATTTGTTCACTTATAGCCACATGTCAATTTTTTATTTAAGAGATAAATTAGAAATTGAAAAGTTAAATTGACTAAAAACTGACATATGACATAAAAAAGGGAAACTGGTACACCTTATGAGGGTTATTTCGAACTTTTGAAAGTTCACAGGGCTAATAGAGCTAAGTTTAGGGAATTCCCGATGTATAAAAAGCCACTAATATATACATGGTGTTAATATACAAGCAGTTCGACAATGTACAGTTCAAGTTTAAACTTACATACGTGTTAACTTATACAGTTCGACATTGTGTTGTTCAAGTTTAAACTTACACTTTTAGAGAAAAACAACCTATTTTATTGGAGAGAAGTTATTTTTTAAGGGACTTTCTACCCGATTACTAAATGAATATATTGAAACTTGTTGCGACGGCTCGTGGAAGTCCAATTACACCACGTATCCACACAATGACATGATATTGTTCACTCTTGTATCCTAAATGACCGCATACCAATGGAGATATTGTTCATGATTATTTACCAATATATTTTCAAGTTTGTTAGCAATGTGAGATATTTATTTACCCAATACCCTTCCTCTCGAACAAATAGCCATTGAGCCTCCTCTCAATGGATAATCCATTTGTCTACTAACACCTTTTTAAACCACTTTATTGCTTTGGGGAATACATAACTTACAAGGAACACTTGTGGTTCCATAGGTTATTGGTGATCAACTGGCATGCTTGCCACCTTTGTTCGAGACTCGGAGCATTCATCCACATTACTGTTAATGACAAGGAGCCCCGATGACAACGCATATCTCCACAATGATATGATATTCTTCATTTTAAATCTAAACACTCATGAATTTTTTTTTGGACTTTATTCCGAAAAGCCTCATTCCAGTATGGATATTGTTCATGCTTATACACCAACCAATATCCTCCCAACATGTTCAAGTTAAACTTGCATACGTGTTAACTTATACAGTTTGACATTGTGTTGTTCAAGTTTGAACTTACATACGTGTTAACTTATACAATATTCTAACTCAATTATCATTGTGTTGTTCAGTTTTAAACTTCCAAACATTTAATTTATACAATATTCTAACTCGATTATCAGTTACATAAACAGTCAATTCGAATAAAAAATAAAGAAAAATGAATAGTTGGCATTGATAGAATAACAATACATGCAGATCAACATTGTGTTGTTGAAACTTAAATTTGTATACGTGTAAATTTATATTGTTTGACATTATATGATTCAAGTTTAAACTTATATACGTGTTAACTTATATAATCTAACTCAAAATCAGTTACTTAGGCAGTCGGTGCGATTAAAAAATAAATAAAAATGAATAGCCGGATACATATAATATTATAAAAATTGACAAAACATATTAAATCATTATCGTCTATATATGAAACGGCCGAAGAAACAACCAAAACGAATGATGATCCAAGGGAAAGAACAAAACGACATGTAGCTTCGATGTTGCTTTAATTGTTTTTATGTATTTTATGCAACAAATTTCTCAAGGGATCAAGTCCCTATGAACTTTCTCGCTCACATGATTTTATGGCTTTTTCCTCACTGGATAACATCACATTTTTATTTTATTTATTATTTAAATTACTAGTACTTTATTCACACGTGTGAAAATTTTTCATAATTGATATTTTTCTATCATGTATTAATCATTAGTTAGGCTTTTCATTAGTCGTTTTCAAATCTCGTCAACTATTAATATACCTAAATTTTCCCAAAAAATAATCAAATTGTTTTTTCTATCCAATTCAACTAATTAGCTTCACTATTCCAATATGGTCAATCTTTAATTTTGGAATAAGTTAATGTCAACACGTCAAAGATGTATGCATACTTGAAAATTTTCGGAAAAGAGTCATGTGTGTAATGATTTACCTTTTTTTGTCGTAATTAAGCCGCTCCAATATCATTGGTACAATAAATGAAATTCAATTAATTTTTGTTGATGATTATTAACGTCAAAGTAACGAGCCCTGACATCTTTTTTTGAATAATGACTACAATAAAACATAACAAAAAAATCGTTAAATGATGTCTTAGTCTTTATGTCAGGGCTAAACCATTCCAATGACGTCCATACGTTGAAAAAATATTATGTTTTTGTTGTTCACGTGAGGGTTACCTGATTTCTGTAACATCCGTAATAGAGAAACGTAAAATTATTTTGATACTATTATATAAGAGAAACGTGAGCTTATATGCAAATCAACGAATAAATGTAAGTCCTCAAGTAGCGGAAATGTATATACTACCAACTACAATATACAAAGATAAACTTTCATATTTTAGTACTATAATTTATTTGTTGATTATGATATCTAATATTAATTTGTTGTCTAAACTACTATTAATTCCTTAATGATTGATCTTACAAACGGTAGGCAAATTTCGATGTTATTTGTGTGATATGATTACTAACCATAATACAACTAGGAGCATTGTTTTGTAGGAGCACATAATATTTTTTTTTGGCAAATATAGAAATAATTTATTGGCACGTGAGTATATTAAATTAATAAAATTAGTGACTATTGCACAAAAATAATTGAAGAAATATATTAAATAAAATAAAATAAGGAGAATAACAACGTGTTACAATATTAAATAACTCATTATTCATAAATCAATCACCATATACATATCTATGATTGTTAGCTTTTTGTTGTTGTTGACAAGTGATAACATTTTACTTATTCAATAATGAGAAAAATACTTTTCTTAAGAAAGGGTTAAGGGTTTGATGTAAAAATGAAAAAAAATTGTTGAAGATATTAACATGCACAATAAAAGTTGTAATATGTATATTAAACAACTAAATAACAACAACAAACATCATACAACAACTTGAATTAACCCAACCCGAACCAACAAAAACAAGGAAAAAAAACCAAATAAAGCAAAATATAATATACTCCATTCGGAGTAAATTTTCTTTGTAAATTTACGAATTAACTCAATTCTATAGTATTCTATTCCTTTAACGGTTACATCTAGACTTGTTCGCGGGCCGGCGCGGAGCCCGCTTCCATGGGTTGGATTTGAACACGCATTTTTTTAAAAAACCCAGCCCGAGCCCGTCAAAGCTTGAAGATTTATGGGCTGGGCCTGGTTTTTATATAAAATATTTAAGTCCGGCTCGATGAATAATTTTATATATTTATTATATATTTATACATTAAATTTATTATTATTTTAAGATTTTATATTTTATCCTATTAAATTTTTATATTTGTTTACAAAGAATGTTACTAAATATTAGTAATTATATTTAAAATTTAAACATATTTTGACTTTTTTTATATTTTTTTATTAATTTAATAAAAAAATTAATAACAAATAAAATATTCATGAGCTTTGGAATGACCTTGTTAACCCGGCCCAAGCCCGACTTAAGCCCGAAGTCCTAAAGTACGGGTTTGGGCCGGACTTAGATTAACGTCTTTCGTAAAAAAACCCGTCAAACCCGGCCCGGCTCCCCCGACGAACAGATATAGTGACATTTGAAGCAGACCGTACATAATTGCTGCACCTCCAAATCTCCCTCTATAAATGGCGGTCCAACTATCGCTTTCAAATCCATCAATTCATCACGATTTTCTTCTTCCTTTCTTTCCCTTTCCCCCTGTTCAGTAGCAGCAGGGGCGGTTTCGATCCTTTCCTTTCCCGCCTTTCCATTTGGTAAGCCCTCTATTCGTTACTCTCAATGCTCTTCATTTCATTTTTCATTTTTTTTAAATCGAACAGTTTCCAAAACCATTTCTATGCATGTTCTGTCCATTAATCGCGTTTTACTGAGTTTTTCTTGGCGTTTTCTTGAGAAATTTCTTGGATATGTGATCTGAAATTGGATTCTAAATCTCGTTTTGCTAGCTTCTATTAGATGAGAAATCTGAAATTTGGAAGTTCGATTTCAGGTTGTAGTGCTTGTTGTAAAGCTCGAAGTTGCGGGAAATGGAAATGCCAGGGAAGACAACGAAGGATCCGGAAGCCAATGGGGAAGAAAGGAAGGAGGATTGCCATTCCAACGGCGATAGTGAAGCAGGGAAGGAAAACGGTCATTCCAACGGCGATACTGAAGAACCGATCATCGATTTCTCGAAGCTGTTGGAGAAACCGAGGGTTTTGAATTTGAACAGGCAGAGCTCTTGCGAGGTTGGAATCGGGCTTGCTCCTTGTATCGTTGCCAATGGCGATAGCAATCACATAACGGAACCGATTTCCTCGCCCACTCACAAGTCAGGTGTTAATACTCCGAAGAAGAAGCACAGTGAGCGGTTTGCATTGACTCCTGCTGGCAAAGAAGCTTGGGCTGCTATGGAGCGCGCTTTGGTTTATTTCCGTGGCCGACCTGTTGGAACTATAGCTGCATTGGATACCTCTGATGAAAAAAGCAACTACGATCAGGTTACATTAATCCCATGGTTAATTTCTTTGGATTTCACTTGCTTGAGAATAGGCTTTTCAATTGTTTGTTGTTCGTGTCAATTTTTAGTTTCTTATCTGTTTGGCTAGGTGTTTGTGAGAGACTTTGTGCCAAGTGGATTGGCCTTTCTGATGAACGGTGAAGCTGAAATTGTCAAGAATTTCATTAAGAAGACACTTCGTCTTCAGTCCTGGGAGAAAAGGATCGATAGGTTTCAGCTTGGAGAAGGAGTTATGCCTGCTAGCTTTAAAGTAATCCATGATCCAGTCAAGAACTCTGAAACATTGATTGCCGATTTCGGGGAGAGTGCTATAGGAAGAGTTGCTCCTGTTGACTCTGGATTTTGGTGGATTATTTTGCTCCGTGCTTATACCAAGGCTACGGGGGATACATCCTTAGCTGAAATGCCTGATTGTCAGAAGGGAATGCGTTTGATTCTCAGCTTGTGCCTTTCGGAGGGATATGATACGTTCCCCACTCTTCTCTGTGCTGATGGCTGCAGCATGATCGATCGTCGAATGGTATATTCTTGATTGCTGAAGTGATTATTGCATTTGTAGAAATTAACAGCTTTCAGCTTGTGTGATATAATGCTTATCTGTTAGTGATATTTTTCAACTTCAGCATTGCACGCCATTGTTGTTGTTCAAATTGCATTTTTTGAAGTTGTAACTACTCTCACAAGAAAAATAACTTATTGCCAATAGATAGAGCGCGGAGGCAAAGCTGCAAAGATATAGCATTAGTTTAGGACTTTGAATCATAGTTATCAAAATCGTACGATTCACGATTCGAATCGTACAATTTGGTTGGATTCACCCCTGAATTGATACGAATCTATGGGGTGAATCGAAATAGGCTTAGAATCGAGACGGAATCGTGAGAATCGTATTTGAATCGTGCGATTCGGGCGATTCAAAATGCTTAATGTTTCTCAAATTTTTATCAAGTTATATTCACTTAATGATGAATAATTATTATTGATTATGAATTTGTTTGATAAGGTTTTAGTTTTAATTACTTGTTAGTTGATATTAATTTTTTTCCATATTAATACTGCATGTATTTACTAAAACTTAGTATTAATTTAAGTTGAACATTCTAAATATTTTTTTTATATGATTTAAGAATTACCCGAATCATACGATTCGATTCGCGATTCATAAATTTGGGATTTCAATTCTCGATTCGAATTTTGATTTGACAACTATGCTTTGAATACATTATTTATAGCAGTCAACTTATGCCTTTGTAAGTATTCACTTCCGGAAAATGTAACTTATATTTGGTATTAGGGAGTATATGGGTATCCGCTGGAAATACAATCCCTCTTCTTCATGGCATTAAGGTGTGCTCTTGATTTACTGAAGCAAGATCAGAAAGGGAAGGAATTTGTGGAGCGAATCACAAAGCGTCTTAATGCCCTGAGCTATCACATGAGGAGTTATTTCTGGATGGATATGAAGCAGCTCAATGATATCTATCGCTACAAGACGGAGGAATACTCTCACACCGCTGTCAACAAGTTTAACGTGATACCCGATTCAATTCCTGAATGGATCTTCGATTTCATGCCGCTCAATGGAGGTTACTTTATCGGCAATGTCAGTCCTGCAAAAATGGACTTCCGTTGGTTTTGCTTGGGTAACTGTATGGCAATAGTCTCGTGTATGGCGACTCCTGAACAATCAGCGGCCATCATGGATCTGATCGAATCGCGGTGGGATGAGTTAGTGGGCGAAATGCCGGTCAAAGTGTGTTATCCTGCTTTTGAAAGCCATGAATGGCGAATCATAACTGGATGTGACCCGAAAAACACCAGGTGGAGCTACCACAACGGCGGGTCCTGGCCAGGTATATATGTATATTTATATGCCATAGTTATAAAAAATCGTACGATTCGATTTGATTCACCCCTCAATCTATACGAATCTATGGGGTGAATCGAGACAGGCATAGAATCGTGACGAAATCGTGCGATTCGGCCGATTCAAAATGCTTAATGTTTCTCAAATTTTTATCAAGTTATATTCAGTTAATGATGAATTATTATTTAATTATTAGTGATTAGGATTTTATTTGATAAGGTTTTAGTTATTATTACTTGATTATTTGATATGATTTGTTTTTTTTATATTAATATTGTATGTATTGACTAAAATTTAATATTAATCTAAGTTGAAAATTCTAAATATTTCATTTTTATATGTTTTTAAGAATTGATCCAAATGTTACGATTCGATTTGTGATTCACGGTTTGTAGAATTGGTATTTCGATTCTCAATTCGAATCTAGATTTGACAACTATGGTATATACTTCTAAAATTCGATGTTTGTCCATTTTGTAATTTTAATCTAAAATGCTTGCTGGTGCAGTGTTGTTATGGTGTCTCACGGCGGCAAGTATCAAGACGGGGCGCCCTCATATCGCGAAACGAGCGGTCGAGATAGTCGAAAGCAGATTGATGGACGACAACTGGCCCGAATACTACGATGGCAGGACGGGCCGGTACATAGGGAAGCAGTCTCGAAAATGTCAAACATGGTCCATCGCGGGTTTCGTGATGGCGAAGATGATGATCGAAGATCCCTCCCATGTGGGCTTGTTCGCACTCGATGACGACAAAGACTTGTCGAAGCCCCCTGTGAAAAGATCGAACTCGTGGAATTGATACCATGTATAGAAGTTTTCTACTAGTCTGTTTAGTAGAAGGTATATAAAGAGCTTTCTGGTCGTTCTGGCTTTTCGCTTTTCTGTTGTTCTGAGTTAGTATGGTGTGTCTGTTTATCCGTTTAATGTTAGAACTTGTTGTTCTTGTTTGTGTCTAGTTTCTACTGTCGTAAATCAGTTTCTACTTTCTACTTTCAGTGTCAAAATGTAATGGTCTCTACTTTTACTTGCTTTCTGTACTTAAATAAAAGGTGGATTTAGCGGAATTTTAACTTGTTAGACTAATGTTTTTTTGCTTGCTTAATTCGGTTATGCTGCTAAAGCAGATTAAAAAAAGCTTAAAAATTGCTAAAAACAACACCAAACTAGTTTTCATGATTTTTGTAACAATTTTATGCAATACAATTTGTTTAAATCACAATTTAATGGTTTTAGAGACTCAAATTATAGTTAAGAAATGTTTGAGTTGAATATATGCACTTGTAAATCAATCTAAATAAAAACACGTCTTTTTTTGCTCTTACTTGGAAACAAAGGAAATTTGTAATAAAAAAACCCTGTTTATTTGCGGGAAAGTATTGTGCGAGAAAAATGAGTTTTAAGATATAATAAAATCTGGAAAAACCAAATTTTAACATCATTTCCATGTAAATGACGGTAATATAATAGTAGAACTTATGATATGAATTAATTTTATTGGTTTTAAAGAACACAAACAAGATATTTGGGAGCACTGGTTATTTTCTTATCTATATGTAATTGAAGTCAAATTTTTAGAAAATATTTTCCCTTAAGATTAAGCGTTGAAACAACTATCGAAATTGATGACATAAAAGACGAATTTGACCTTTTAAGCTAAAGTAAGACAATACAGAGACTCAAATCAAATCTCTTTCTTCTGTCTTCCTCTTTCTCTTCCCTCAAATTACGTCATTTCCCGGCGAAAGGTCCGCTGAATTCTCCGATGAGGGCGCATAACAGGCCGATTCACGCTTTCACAACATGGTTGCGGAGACAACCACCCAAGGTCAAGGCTTTTCTGGCGGTGGTCGCCGGCATGGCTGCGCTTGTACTCCTCCGATCCATCGTACATGACCATGACAACCTCTTCGTCGCTGCTGAGGCTGTTCACTCCATTGGCATCATTGTTCTCATATACAAACTCATGAAGGAGAAAACTTGTGCTGGTAATTAAAAAAAACCCCCACTTTAGGGTTTTTTACTTGTTTTTTCTGAATTAGGGAGAAGTTCAAGTACTGGTGAATTGCTTGTTATTTTAGAATGTTGGGTTTTTTTTCCATAAAGTTGATTTTTCCCATTGCTTGTTTGTGGTGTTTGACATGGAACTTAGAAAAAGTAAAAAAAGGGATCTTTAGGGATTTGTTGAACCAGATGGCATGTTTTACTTGAGAATTGAGCTATTGTTTTGGAGATATTGTAAAATTTGAGGTTAATATTTTGTCTCTTGAGTTGAGAGCTTACATGTACCAGCTATTTGCCGTTGGATTTTTGAATATGTGAGGCCAATTTTTCATTCTTTACCTAAGATGATGAGCTTAAATTGAAACCATTACGTTGAATTTTTACCCTTTAGTTTGATCATGCCAGCCTTAGTTTGCCACTTTGCCTACAATACATGCAAATGTTACTTTTGAATTGGACTTCAGCTCTATCTAACATATTTGACTTGTTATAGACTTCTCTATGTAACCTGTGCATAATTTTTTCATCATGATATTCGATGATAACAGTTTTTTCTGAGTAATCTTCAAGTGTTTTGGGCTGATTGCAATGCTTTCCTTACAATCATTTATATGTTTTGCAGGATTATCACTCAAGTCCCAAGAATTAACAGCTGTGTTCTTAGCTGTGAGGCTGTATTGCAGTTTTGTCATGGAATACGATATTCACACTATACTCGATTTAGCTACATTAGGGACAACTTTGTGGGTCATCTTCATGATCCGTTTCAAACTGAAGTCCAGTTATATGGAGGACAAAGACAACTTTGCTCTTTATTATGTGGTTAGTTGCTTTTTAATAGCTGTTTGGCTTAATGCATGATTTGCTCCCCGAACTTTGAAAAACACCCGGTTACCCCCTTCAACTTGTAAAAAAGCACCAATTTGCCCCCTAAATGCCACATGTCACTTTTTGGTTGGTTTGACTATTCAAATACGTCAATTTTCTCTCTCCATCAGAAGTTGACACGTTGCAATCAGGGGGGAAATTAATGCGTTTTTTACTAGTTGAGGGGGGCAAACTGGTGCATTTTTCCAAGTTCAAGGGGGTAACAGGGTGCTTTTTAAAGTACAGGGGTCATTTGGCTTTCGAGGCCTAGTTTAGGGGATAAACTATGCATTAGGCCTAGCTTTTTTAATCCTTGTTTGTTCCCGATCGATGTATATGTCAATATTTTAACTAGAGTTTGATTCGAATTTTTGATGCAGCTGGCGCCCTGTGCAGTTCTAGCTTTATTGATCCATCCATCAACATCTCATAATTTAATAAATAGGGTTTGTTGGGCATTTTGTGTGTACCTTGAAGCGGTATCCGTACTTCCTCAGCTGAGGGTCATGCAGAATACAAAGGTAATGTTGTAAATTGAGGGCTAGATGCATATTCGCCCGCCTACAAATAGCCTATTGCCCCCCTTGAACTTTTAAAAGTTTCTATCAGCCCTCTGAACTTGTCAAAAGTGTATCATTTTGCCTTGATGCCACTTGTCATCTTTTTATTGGAAAGAGAAAATGATATTTTTAAAAGGCTTAATGCATTATTTGCCTCCTGAACTTGGTCTCAAAAGCTGAATGAGCCCTGAATTTTAAAAAGCACCTGGTAACCCCCCTACTTGTAAAAAATACCAATTTGCCCCTAAATACCATGTGTCACCTTCTGGTTGGTTGGAATTTTCGAATATGCCATTTTTCTCTCTCCACCTGAAGTTGACACGTGACAATCAGGGGAAAATTGATGCGTTTTTACAAGCTGAGGGGGGCAAACTGGTATTTTTTTTGCAAGTTCAAGGGGGTAATGGGGTGCTTTTTAAAGTTCAAAGGGTCATTTGACTTTTGTGGCCAAGTTTAGGAGGGCAAACTATGTATTACACCTTTTCGAAAAGTCAAACCAACCAGAACCTGACATTACTGATACACTTTTTCCTAGCTCAGGGGAAAACTTTATACTTTTTCCTAGCTCAGGAGGCAAACTATACATTTTTGCCTAGTTCAGGGGGCAAATTAATACACTTTTGCCAAGTTCAGGAGACTAATAGAAACTTTCAAAAGTTAAGGGGAAAGTAGGACATTTCGGCAAAGTTTAGGCTGGTGAAGATCCATTAAGGTGTGCATTTTGTGGGTTAAGTCTGTCTTTCATATAAAAAACTCACAATTTATTTATGTGTTTCAGATAGTTGAGCCATTTACAGCTCATTATGTATTTGCACTTGGTGTTGCAAGGTTCTTGAGCTGTGCCCATTGGGTTCTTCAGGTTTGTAACAAAATTGAACCTTTTCCTATTTGGTTTTTTTTTTCTCTTCTTTATTATAGCAAAGTTGCTTTGTTGTTGAACAGGTTTTAGACACACGTGGACACTTGCTAGTAGCATTGGGGTATGGATTATGGCCTTCTATGGTTCTCATCTCAGAAATCGTCCAGACTTTCATCTTGGCAGACTTTTGTTATTATTACGTTAAAAGGTATTTATAGTTGAAACCTCTTCTTTAACCCAAGAACTAGAGATTTGCTTCACATGGCATCATTAGTGACAAGATCAGGGCAATATGGCAATTCAAAGGCCCTAGGCAAGATAAGAAATAGGGGTCCCTTTGATTAATTTTTTTAAGTAAAATAATGGCCCGGTAATTTTTGTTTTTAATATTAAGTTATATCATAGTAGTCAAAAGTGAGCGTTTTTTTTAAGCGCAAAAGCGAAGCGAAGCGCACCCTCTACGCTTTGGTTGAACACAAAGCGCGGGGGTGAAAAAAGCGCAACTAAGCACAAAAAGCGCACGCTTTGTTAAAGAAAAGCTCACAGGGTTAGATTTTAATGATTTTGGATATTGATGACTTGTGTTTTTTGTTGTGGACTATTATGACATGCAATTTTTTTAATATTCATTAGTTTGAAGTTCCTATATGCCTATATTTTATATGTTTTCTGGACCAATAATATTTTGGATATATTTATAATATTGCGCCCCAGCACTTTGAGTGCGCTTTGCGCTCTCGACTACTACGAGTTATATATTTAACTCGTTTACATTGAATAAATCCATAAAACATTTTTAAATATTATTTACACACAAACATAAAAAAAAATTGAACCCTTTTGAGCCGTCGCGCCCCTGGCCTATGCCCGATACCGGCCCTGGACGAGATTGTCAAATTAATCGCTAATTTTCATGTTCGGTTTGCAGTGTATTTGGAGGGCAACTTGTTCTACGCCTTCCCTCAGGAGTGGTTTAACTGAAGAACCACTTTAAGGTTGTCCTTGAGCAGCATTGCCATATCAAATGTCTTGAGGCTACTATGTCACGAATTCTTCGGTTCTCCCTCGACTTTGTGACCGGTATTCGAGTGGGCTGTTTGTAAATTTGGGATGTTGTATCTTGGACAAATATTTATACTTCAAAAAACATATTATCTATAAATTTAAAGACAATTTTGACGCCTTAATATATATTTTCTTCTTTTGGCTCATGGATTGTCCGTTGGTGAACTTAATCAAGTCTTTATGTGATAAAGTTTTGAACATGGCGAATTCCTTTACCTAACGGTTAAGATTGAATTTGTGATGCTTAAAAATACTGGCTGATGATTGTTCCCAAACTTGCAGTGCTTTCTACTGTTAATAGCTTCAATTTGTCAATTCAAAGATTTAACTAGTTCAAGGAACAATGGTAAATGTGAGCTAGTGTGGTTTTTTTTCATTAATGTTTGAAGTTTTGTTTAAATCAAATAGATGATTGAGAGGCTCGATTGACATTTCATAAAAGAGAAAAAATATGTCAATACATTTGAATGTAGAAATTCATTAGTCGTGAAAAAAATCAAAATATGTAGATGACATAAAGTTACAAAATATCCATCAAACATTTATCGGCATTTTGAGCAATCATATGCTAATACAAATCCAGATCCTTTCCGATTTCATAAGTAAATCGAGTTATTCATACTGTTTCCTATGGTAAGAAAAACATCCCCACCCTAGCCACAGTTCATATGGAATCATTCGTATTACGATAAATCGATCCACATATTGCTTTGAAGAGCATATCAACTTGCTTTTCGCAAATTGCTGACTTCTAGAACTAATCATGAATGCATATGATATACCATTGCAAACTACCAAATACCATCTAAAAAATGTATGGCAATTTCTCGTTTAAACCTTTCTCAAGGAATCGCGA
Organism: Euphorbia schlechtendalii; assembly: GCA_949673415.1. Taxonomy (NCBI): domain Eukaryota; kingdom Viridiplantae; phylum Streptophyta; class Magnoliopsida; order Malpighiales; family Euphorbiaceae; genus Euphorbia; species Euphorbia schlechtendalii. The sequence goes on from CATIWQ010157757.1 coordinate 13,686, forward strand.
ATCGAATCTCAGAGTTGAGAGAGACACTTCCCACTGATGAAATCAACGACTTGGGTCACTGCCAGGTCAAGTGCAGCGGTAACGGCAGCCAAGTTCTGGATGAACTCCTCAGCAGTTGGTTTATCACCATCCACTACATCAGTCACTGCTTTGACAAATATTACAGGCACTTTCAGAAGATCAGCTACATATGCTACTGCTGCTCCCTGTTACACACAATCTCATGTTTTAAAAAAATATTCGACGTGCAGAAGCAGAAAAAACATCCAAAAATACATTAATATCTTAGAAATGTATACTAGCATTTATGTTATAAGTATAAACAATATCTCATCTTATGTCATTACAATTATGTCTTAGAAATATATTTTAGAATATCATTGTACCAAATTTTTATAATTTAGATATGTTATACTCATACTTTTTATATAACGGTGTTTTTAGTGAACCATACCGGAGTCACTAACGGTACAGGGTTTCACTAGTACAATCGGGTGGTACGGTATTGATAACACTGTATTTTTTTCATCTTTTACGACAGCAAAATTAACACAAAGGCAGTCAATTTTTCCATTTTAATCACTGATGGCTCGTTTGGTTGGCGGAAAGGAATAGAACAAAAATGAATGTAAAAACATCAAATATGATACATGACTCCGACGTTGGAGGGAGTAGCTCTTCTTAGTTATCATAGGAATCACAGAATAACTATTCCTCTTTAAAATGAAAGAATAGTTATTCCTAGTTATTCCGCGATTCCTATGGTAACTAGTAAGAGTTATTCCCTTCGACGTTGGAGTCATGTACCATCTTTGACCTTTTTTTTACATTCATTTTTTATTCTATACCATTCCATTTCATTTCGCTAACCAAACGAGCCCTGAATATTGACTAGCAGTCTTTGAAGAAAGAGGCAGGGCGCTGATACATTACTTAACTTATCTTAGTTTCTCAAGATTTAAGTGCATCTAGTTGTGTATAGATTTTGCGATTTTTCGGAATTCAAAATATAGATACAATACTAACATCGATTGTGACTTTGGCAAGTTTCTTTTATCTTTTTAATTGCTACATTCTCAAAATCTTTTCTTTAAAAATCTTCATTACGGAGGGAATGATTAGCATTATCAAAACTAACTTCTGCTAATATATAAACATTCAACAAATTTAAGCAATGCATTAACTAGAAAGTTGAAAATCATAAACCATATTGTCAAGATTCAACGGTATAAAAAGGTGAAAGGCTTGACCATTTTGTGTCATTTATCATTTATAGAATTACCTCCATATCTTTGACAATGGCATCATTTGCGATAATCGATGCTTCGTCTTGTGCTGACATGTCTAGAGAGTCTCCTGTAGACAATTTTCCAATCTAAAGCACACGTAGATCACTGTTTAGAAGAAAATTATGAAGTATTGCCAAAATTCTTCATATTCTTACCAAATGAAATTTTTTATTGTTACCAGCAATCACATGCTTGTGGAGTTGAATCATAAAATTTGGTAAGCATACAACACTAATACCATTCATTCTTTCTGTCAGAACTCCAAAGCATATATATTCATGCATAACAAAAACTCTACTTAGAAAGGGAATTTAGCTTTCCCGAGCCCAAATGATTTTAAACTATTTAAGAAGTCAAAAGCACAGATGAAACTAATATAGGTATTTGTTTCATCTTTATATTATACCTCACTATTGTTGCCAAATTAAAAAATTTTCAAAATATTTTCATCTGTTGCTCATAAAGACAGACTGATTGAAAGAGAGAGATCCATCTAGCTTCCTCAACTGGTTGGTATTAAGGCTTCTTTTGCAACATATAATGTATAATCGGTCTTGGGATAAATCTACTTAGTTTCAATTTGGAAAATTTCGAAAGCCTTAAATTGTCAATGAACGGATATTTGCAAGGATTAAAAGAAAATTGATTTCACCCCAATAAGGAACAAGAAAATTTATTTCATGGATTTTCTGGTTTTTAAAGTAATCACCTTTAGGTTGAGCTCCTTTAGTAGTCTTGGTGTTGGAAGAGCCTGTCGTAAACCAACTCCATATAGATCAAAAACCTATCAAGGAAAACAACATATCAGAAACTAAGCAGCAAAAAAGGTGCAAAAAATGACACAAAGCGTATCAATAAAGAATGCAGAAGAGTAGAATTCCTAAATCTCAAGCTTAGTCATCAACCAAAAACATGCAATTTTTTTACCCTCCTACTGGTTTCCTAGCTTACTACCACATCTCAGATGGAACTGAGGATCTTCAATGATCAAAATGATCTTTTTTAGCATCTTTAGAACTTTATATGATCGGACAAGAATTAGGTTGGCAGCAAATATATCTAAGAAAATCAAAAGGAAACAAGTTAAACACAAGTGTTAGATGTATGCTTGGGGAGTTAGATAGTAACATTCAGAGCAAGAACAACAGTGGCATGAATTTTGTGTTCTTTTGTTTTGTGTCTTCAGAAAATAAAAAGTAAATTAAGGAAAAAAAACTATGAGTACTTACAGGGATGGGGATTCTTCTGTCATGGAAAGCAACATCAGACGCGAGGTATACATCACCGATACAAGCTTCTTTTGCCTAGAAACACCAAATTTCTCATTAAATTACGGATATAGAACCCACTAGAGTAGATAAAAGTCCGTACAATTGAAATTAATTAAAAAAACTAAAATCTTTTACTCAGCCGTTCAATTAGGATATACCTTAAAGCCACCAGCAGTGCCTGCATTGATGATCAAGTCTGGCTGAAATGCCTGGATTGCAGCATATGTCACAAGAGATGCAGAAATCGTGCCAACACTATCAACTCCTGAAAAAGAAATGGTCCTCAACATAATTAAGGACTAAGAAAAGCATATGCATCCTTGAATACTCTAATCAGTTCAAGAATATGTGATCCAGTTAAGTTTAAATCTAAAAGACATCAATATTTTGACAAAAAAAAAAACTTTAAAAGAACCAACAGGCAGTATTTGAGGGAAAAAAAGTTGCTATCTTCTAAACAAACTCTATAAACAATTTAAATAGTGTTTGAACTGATTCTTTAAGTAGAAACTTATTTATGTAACTGCTATTGCATAAAACATGTTTATATCTATGTGGACTTAGAATATTACTGTAATAAAGAGATGAGTTTGCAACTTGATACACCTAAATACTCACCCAAATTCGGGTCTTTCCCAGGCCATACTAAATTAATATTGAGATCTTTGTAAACACCATGATATCTGACCCAAGGAACATCTTTAGGAAACCTGCTTCACGAGTAACGAAACATTCGACTATTAATCTTGAGCACTGCTCTGGAAGAAATATCATTGAATTGATAAACAAAATACAATAAACTCTCTATAATCTATTCTATCCATATTATGCTTCGAAATAAACTTAATACAGTCATATCGAAACTGTCAGCAATTGATACTTTTCTTTTTTGATATAGAGATCTAATCAGATTACTAATTAATACAATCACAGCAAAGAAAGCATACTGATGCAAAAAAGAAACAGAACGATCAAAGTTGAATCTATAAGATATATCTTGAAATTATAAAGGAGATTCCTTTTCAAAAAGTATAAAATTAGTAAAACCAAAACCCCCAAACAAATTGACACTATAATGCCAATTAAACCACCACCACAGAAACAAACGCTTAATCACAAGCTAGATTGGATCTTTCGACGCAAACCTTATCACTGCAATGAAAATACCAAAAAAAATTGATTTGGGGGAATGGAACAAACCCTGGCTCAGGTTCCTCAGTGAGCTGGAACTTGTTAACCAGAGGCATAGCTTCTGCTTGCATAGCTGTTGATGCAATGAAAACAAAATCAAAAGAAGAAAAGAAAAAATGATCGCGAAAGATAGATAGAAAGATCGAAAAAGAGTACCGATGATGATAAGAATACTGGAAATAGGGCGTTGTTCAGCTTGAATGACCATGGCTTCCCCTGCAGCGTCTGATCCGTCGCCGTGAGGAGCCATATTGAAGTTTCAATCCTTAAAGACGTATCGTATCGAGTACTGAGACTGTTTGTTTGCTGAGAAAATTCAATGATTGAAAGAAAGTGCGAGAATTTTGTAAGCCACACCAAAACTTCAATGAAAACAACTTATCATATAAATTGCTCTGATTAGTAGTTCATTTTTATAATGTTAAAAACAGGTTAAACATATAGTCCTCTATAGTTAGAATTGTTAGTTTCCGGTTGAGTTTAACGGTTTTTTTTATTAAAAATATTAATCCAAGCGTGGTTCAAATTTATATTATAAAATTTCGGGTTTGGTCCTGCTTGTGCTGGATCTACAAGATCGGAAAAAAATCTATTATCTTTGAAATGGTGTCTCTTTCCATGTCTCTTCATTCATTATTTAACACGTGATCCATTTTCAGAAAATAAAAATAGGAAAGAGAAAATGTAAACAATAAAAAAACAAATTAATAATTATACATGTCAAATAATGTATGGGAGACATGAAAAGGGACACCATTTTGAGGGTAACAGATTTTTTTTTCTGCAAGATCATTTCTAATCCCGATCCAGACCAATGAATATTATTTGTGTTATGAACTTTTATATTAAAATAAACAGAAAAATAATGAAATTAGCAAAAAAAATATATTTAAATTTTAAATATAATTGTATTTTTCACTTCAGAACTTTAATATTTAGTAACATTTGTTGTAATCACGTATACAAATTTTGTAAAACAAAATATAAAAGTTTAAAATAATTATAAATTTAATATATAAATATATAGTAAATAACTAAAATATTTGTTGGGCTAGGATTGGATATTTATTTTTAAACCAAGTCCGATCCATAAAACTTCGAACTTTGATGGGCTCAGACGGGATTTTCTTTAAAAAACAAGTGCCCAATCCTGATCCGTTAAAGTGATTAAATTCGATTCACAATTCACAAATTTTGGATTTCGACTCTCAATTCGAATCTCCATTACTATGGTGAAAACTGCCAAGTTTAGGCAATAAACCTAAAACCCAACCAAGTGATTTGACGATGATCAAGTCAGCTTATCATATTCTACTTGAGAGTAGACATCATCGAACCTCTACAGATAAAATTAATATTAGAAGAAGTGGATAATCATGACAATAAATCATTTATCCAAATAGGTCGATACCGAGCCGATATCAATTATATCCCCAAACTAGGTTATCAAGTTTTCAACACGAGCATCATCACTAGTTAAGTAAGATAGTATATAAGTGGAGTAGATTGGGCCTTAACACAAGCCAATTGGTTTTGTGTTAGATGGGCTCAACCCCACTTGTATGTTCACTCAAGCTAACGAGCCCAACACTCTCTCGGCCCATGGATTCTCTACATGGTATTAAAGCGAAAAGAAGGCCTGACAGCCAAAAGATCCCGGGTTCGTGTTTAAAGTCCTGGTAGAGTTTGGGCTAGCAAAGAAAGACTAGACACGTTGACGACCTTGAGCCTCCGATGAGATGGGCCAAGGAATATTTGGCAAGTGGAAACTGGTCCAGACCCAGTTGTACTTGAGGGGGAGTGTTAGAGATGTTGGATTATCCCACATTGGTAATAAACATGAATAATGAGTAGCATATAAGTGGAGTAGATTGGGCCTTAACACAAGCTAATTGGTTTTATGTTAGATGGGCTCAAACCCACTCATATGCTCACTCAAGCTATCAAGCCCGGCATTCTCCCGGTCCACGGATTCTCTACATATTATCGGAGTAAGAAAAAGGCCTGACAGCCGAGATCCTGGGTTCGTGTTAAAATCTCCTGGTGGAGATAGCATATAAGTGGAGTAGATTGGGCCTTAACACAAGCCAATTGGTTTTGTGTTAGATGGGCTCAACCTCATTTATATGTTCACTCAAGCTATCAAGCCCAACACTCTCCCGACCCATGTATTCTCTACAAATTATATTTATTGGTTAAACCGCCTAAAGTCAAATTAAGAAGGTTGCATGGAATCAACTTCAATAAGCTAAAATGATGTTCCATAATCTATACCATGGTTTAAAATAGACTAAGATCCTGTTCTCTTCAACTATAATTCAATTAAGGTCAGTTTAGTTCAGTTAAGTTCAACTATTGTAGTTATAAATTTACACTAAAATAAGTTAAGTTAAGTTCAGTTTAATTAAATTTAGTTCAGTTCAGCTTTCAGAAGTTTAAGAGAACATGCCTTACAAAAATTATATCGAAACGGTATAGATTCCAAAGAATTAAACGTAATCAGCAATTTCACTTTTCCTTTTTAATGCAGAGATATGGTCAAATTGCTAAGTATAAAATCATAGCAAAGACTGCCAAAAAATGGTAAGCCCAAACCAAAATTTCAATTTTCCTAAAAATGAAAACTACAATAGATTTTTGTCACAGATTTCACTCTGCAAATTGTGTTTATTTATTTTTTAAATTTATACAATTAGTCGTTATATTTAATAACACTTTTGTAGTAGTTTTATATGACAATTGTAAGTCCGTAACGAGCTCGTTGTTCTAGAAATGTGAGACGTGTAGAAACTGAATTGAAGTTTCTAGTAAATAGTGCTTAAGTATGATCTAATCTATATTTTGTTATTAACATCGATGCAAGGCTGATTTATAGGTCTTTCTTACGAACCATTTCCTTCGTTCATCAATTCGTGAATGTGGTTGCTCACAGTTGAGCTAGATCATTGAGTTCTATGTATAGTTTGGGTTGTCTCTTTTGATTCATAGTCGTCTTGCTAAGCATCTTTATTATATTTTTTCATTAAAAATTGTAAAATGGTTGGAAGTGTAGCTTACAAGATAATCAATATGTATAGACATGAATCTAGAATACAACCTTAATTAATTCGAATTTGAAGCATATACAATGCAAATTTTCTTTGTGAAAACTAGGGTTGGAGTCCAGCGGGAAGATTAAGAATAATAAATGAAAATGATTGTTATTTCTATTCTAGTGTGATTTCCAAGGCTTTACGTAGAAAATTCAGATGTTTTGCTAAAAAAATTTTGCATTGCGTTTTGACACTAACTACTTGGTGTTTTTCTTTAACCACTTGATAGTCACAATAACACATATTACGATGCAAAACATTCAAATTAAGAGCATTTTTGTTATATAATACCGCTACCGCGGTTGCTGATAATTTTTTTCGATATTGATGTTAGCTTTTTATTTCTGAAATAATTTAACGAATCTATTTAATTATCGTAACCTAATACTATACATTATCGTTTAATATCGAAAAAATAACTGTTAAGTTTCCAAATACCTACTACATTAACTTAATCATACGATACAATTTAATGTCCGATTTGGAATCCTAACAAGTGAATGATTTAGATGCCGAGTTGCTCTAACAATCTAAAATTAAATGTTAATTGAGGTTATTCTCTCTTGCACAGAGGTTATGTCATGATCTATGAGGTTATCAATATAATGTGGTCTTTTTTAAGAATTACCGAAATTGTGAATATTTACTTGATGTTCTTTATCTTTGTCCGTCGATCGGTGAATGCGGTTGCTATAGTTTAGCAAGAGCACCGCTTTCTGTTCTTGGTATAGGTGTGGGGAGTCCTGGCGTTCCACTCCTTTTATTCGTAGTGCTTTGATAGGTTAAACGAACCATTAAGCTCATGAACACGGGCCAAATTATCTATTGCCCTCTTGACATTCAAAAATTGTCATCGTCATCCTTTAAACTTGCGAAAAGTACATTAGTTTATCCTTGAATGTTACGTGTTAACTTATAGTTATTTAAGAGAAAAATAGAGAAAATCACATATTTGAAAAGTGAAACCAATCAGAAGCTAATACATAACATTTATGATCAAACTGATGCACTTTTACAAGTTGAAGCTGGTAACATGGATTTTTTCAAAGTTCAAGGGACAAGGGCAGTAGGCAATTTGAGCCGGGTTTAAAGGGCTGTTGATAGATTAGTCTGGTTTGATATGCATCTTAACGTACGGTGGTTGCAAGTGTAGCTGACTTGCTAGATAACGTGTGTGTATATATATAATATTTTTTTTAAAATCTGAAGCATATACCCTAAAAAATGCAAATTTCTTAGTAAAGAGTCCAACAAGTATGATACATGAAAATGATATTGTCAACTCCATTTCTAGTGTGATTTACTAAGGGTTCAAGAAAAGTTTCCGCATTGGACACTAGTTTTCAAGTGTTTCATTACGATTATTAAACACGTGTTTTTAGCTGTTGGGAGACAAAATAACTATCAATAATTGAATAACCCGTGAGCAACCATAACAATAAACAATAACAATTAACTAAAGTAGATATAAGTATCATGACTTTTAAGGGATAATGATGATAATATAACAGGTAAATTTAAGAAACAAGTCTTGTGATTTCACTCATTTTTAAGAGCATATTTTATGGATTTTTTTTTCACAAACATGCTTTGTTATTTGTAACTATTAGAAAAAAGATGTAAAAATATTCTTTTCACCAAAAACAATAATGTTAGTGAAGGGATTTCAATCAATTTGACATTTTTATAATTTAATCATATTATTTAAGAATTATAATCAAAATTTAAATAATTTTTGGAAATTCTTCATTTTATCATGATTTTTAAAGTTATCATCACATTTAAATTAAATAAAGTATTTATGCTTCTAAAAAAGTAAATTCTGAATTTTATTATACAAGTGTGTTGTATTTTTATTAACCAAGTTTAAAAAATTCAGTTCAAAATTGATAAACGTAATTAAAAATTGAATATCTTTTTTTTTGTTAACGGTTACAAATCACAATGCATATTTTTAAAACTTTTTTTTTATCACAAAAGATGTTTTAGAAAATGAATGAAACCACATTCCTGATATTTATTTACCCTAATATAAATAATGAAAAACGTTGAGATTAAATAAACTCAGTCGTACGGTACAGTTCTGAGATATGTAAGAACAATTAGATAGACGCCAAAGTTGAAAGCAGTATTCCTAAGATCATGTTAGCATATGATCCAACAACCGCTTTGACATTTCCTATGATTCTTGTTTGTTTTTTAGCTATCTCCTTTGCTGTCCAAACTGAATTTTCTCTACAGATTTATATGTATGTAAGCATGCATATATATATATATATACTACCACCGTTTTATCCATTAATCCAACATTTTCTGAAAACACGTCAAGATGCAGTTTGTTACGTCTTTTTTTCTGATAACAACTACAATAATGTTAGTTTGTTGCTGCACTTTCTTAGGTTCTTGCTGCAACTATTTCATTTATTTTTCTCCATTCGTATTTCGAATTGACTACTCATTTTTATAGCTTCTGATATGCAGAGGGCTATGATCCTCTGGATCCAACCGGAGAAATCACAGTTACTTTTGACATCTTCAAGTGGACAGACGACGGATACACGGTCTATCACTTTCGAATTTTCTTTTCGATGCCGATTTCAGATTATATTGAATTGTGTTCAAGTTTAATTGTGTTCGATCCTGAACTTCTAAATAGTTTTTTATAGGTTGATTGCATTAAGACCCTTTTGAAGTTTTCTCAAAACATTTATTTACCTATGAATTTTTAAAAGTTTCAAATAACCCCTAAAATGCAAAATGTGACCAGTTTACCCTCTAAATTCCATGTCTCATTTGCTGTTAGCATTTTAGTGTAATTGGATTGACTAATTGACCTATGCGATCGTGATATATCATCGAACAAGTAGAGAGTACATGCTTGTTCGGGTTCGATCACAAGTCAGGGTCTGGGGGTAGCGCTCCAGTGAGCGGGGTCGAGCTAACAGGCTAGCTCGAACAGAAGTCATGTTTTTTTGGACCAAAAACCTGCAATTTTTCCGAAAAGTTATGTATTTTCGGATTCCTTGTAATCCAAAAATCATGTCTTTTGGACATGTTTCTTGGAAAAATATAAATACCTAAAATTGGTCATACATCAGACTGGTTCGAAAAATTATAGCATTATTCATTCGAAGTTTTTGTTTAAACATTTTAATTTTATTCAATTGAAAATTTTGTAAAACCACCAAAATAATTTCAATCTGATAGTGTTATTCACAATTTTAGATTCATCCAAGTAATCCCAAATATTCTAACATTTCTTGGTTGGTTTAACTTTAGAAAATGTTATGTTTCCCCCCCAATGACATATGGCATTGAGGGGGCAAACTTGTACACTTTATGCAAGTTAGGGGTTATTTGGAACTTTTAAAAGTTCAGGGGGCAAATAAGCGTTTAGGGACAAGTTTAGAGGTCCCGATGCATCAAAATATTTTTTTTCTAGTGCAACGTGCTGATGTTTTTTTACATGGTTTGACAGGCGAAGGTAACGATTCGGAATCTATATCAGTACAGGCAGATAGGAAAACCGGGTTGGAAGATCGGGTGGGAATGGCAAAACAAGGAGATAATCTGGTCAATGGCTGGTGCATTTGCTACCGCACAAGGTGACTGCACCGATTTCCCGAATAGAAGCGCTCATTGTTGCCAAAATATCCCGGAGATAGCCGATTGGGGTCTCGATGCACCGCCTGAAGTCCGCTCGGAGTCGTGTTGCCACTCTGGCATTCTCTCTGCCACGGCTATCGACCCTTCTAACTCATTCTCGTCCTTCGAGATCACCGTTGGCAACTTGAACATTAATATTAACCGTTCAGCCGTTCCTCCTCCTGCGAATCTGACACTGCTAGCACCGGGTCCCGGTTATACCTGTAGCCCGGTTTCGCTGACTCAGCCCTCGCAATCCTTGGATATCGGGGGAAAAAGAATAGTTCAAGTTTATAGTGAGTATCGAAATACATAAATTTTACATAGAACATGATATTTTAGAATAATCTGCTCCATTACACAACATGTGTCCCACTAATTGAAAAATAAGACACTTGTAATGCACTGGAGCAGAGTATTCTAAAATACCCATCTCCATGTAAAAAATCTAATCGAAATATGACATGTTGAGAGACCGAATCAATACCTTATAGTTATGGCTAAATGGTTCAAGACCCCCTGAACTTACCAATAATGCATCATCTTGCCTCTTCAATTTCTCGTGTCAGATTATGGTTGGTTTGACTTTTCAAAGATGTCATTTTTCTGATATTTTTCTCTGATGTTTTTCTTCTCAACCAGTATATGACACGTGGCGTTGAAGAGCGAACTGGTGCACTTTTACCAAGTTTAGGGCTAAGTGGAATTTCTGAAAGTTCAGGAGTCAATCTGGCAAAAATTGTCAAATTCAGGGGGATCTTGATGCATTTGGCCTACAATTAAAGTACTAATTTTTTGAGTTTTTCAGAAACATGGAAATCAACATGTACATACTCCAGTTTCATGGCGAACAAAAAGCCGATGTGTTGTGTTTCTCTTTCATCGTTCTACAATCAAAAGGTTACGAAATGCCCCGACTGTAGCTGCGGGTGCAAAGAGTCAAAGAACGACACAATTCCGTGCATAAGGTACATATACATCGATCTTTCGATCGTATCCTCAACGAGACATAAATCCTAACACGATCTCAGTTTTCACGTGTGAAATCTCAGCAATGACGCCTCTTCATCATCATCATCATCATCATCGAACCTAAACAGTGTAGACTTGCTAAAGTGTAGCGATCACATGTGTCCAGTTCGCGTTCATTGGCATATCAAGAACATATACGAAACTCACTGGAGGGTGAAACTCACCGTTTCGAACTACAATTACAAAAAAAACTACTCCGACTGGAACGTTTTAGTACAACATCCCGGTTTTAACCAGAAAACTACTTCCTACAGCTTCAACAGCACAATCCTCCCAACTTTCGGATTCACAGGTAAAGTTATTTCACTGATCATTCATATTTATTACCGAACTATACCCTGACTATACCTTTATACTTTGGTAGATAAGGCGGCTGTTTTCTGGGGTTTACAATACTTCAATGGCGAGTTACTAGAAGCGAAGGAGGAAGAGGGTTCAGTGAGCACAGAGATACTTTTAGAGAAGGATTTGAGGAGTTTCACATTGAGCAACGGGTGGGGCTTTCCGAGACGAATCTATTTTGGAGGTGAGGAGTGTGAAATGCCGCTTCCCGACTCTTTTCCGATGCTTCCAAATGGTGCTTCCGCCATTATGGTAACTTCGTTTACTTGTATTTTTCTTCTGTTTTTGGCTACCCTAACTTCTATAATATTGTTAAATTTTCTATGAATGTGCTTGCAGTCTAGTGAACATTACAATTAGTTAATGTTTGTATAACCGTGCCATTGAATTGAGTTGAGTTCAGTTTGTGGTGTAATAAATTTTGATGCTGTAAATTTAGGCATGCATGCATGTCTTTTGAGAACAATTTTCTGACAAATCATGAATCATTGTAATAATGATTGGCGAAAGACAATAATGAAGTGTATAGCACTGACCATTCTGTTGATTACTTGGCTTTGCAATTTCCTGTGGCAACCATTTTGCTTGGAATATTAGGTTTGTTTAGGAACTCCTAACTTTGGTTTGAGAGGTGTTTCATATTTCAAAGATTCTTTCTATTATAGAGATAAAAAAATCTTTCCAATTAAATTGGAGCCTTTAAACTTATATTCATAGTCATATTAAGGTAACACAGTAGGTAACAATGTCAAATATAGCTACCTTGTTGCCAAACATTAATATGGTCTTAAATATTTAACTTCTTTAGTTGACCATCATAATAGCTATTTATACTTCAACGCCCAACTCATTTTACCATTCTCGTCAACAATTTTCTTGACGCATATTTTTAACTAAACCCTGCATTCGTCCCCTAAACTTTTTTTAAAAGTCATTTTATGTTGTCAACTCTCAAATTCATCGACTTAGACAAAATAGAAAAACTATTCATTTTGAGCTAAACAATCCTTGGAATAGATGATATCTGTACATTCCAAGCTTAAAGTGCATTATTTCTATCCATAAGTCATTACTTATTTCTACCTCGGTTAGTATGTTTCAAAGATGTACAACATGGATTTTCAATTCCACAATTCGAAACTTTACTATTGTTTTGCGTTCGAGAAGAATGTATCCAAAGAAGATGATGCCCAATTTTTTTATTTGTAACAGATTTGTGGTAATTAAACAAGACAATTACATTTGAGTTTTGTGAACTCGAAGTATAAGAGGTTAACAGGTTCATAAAACTATGCAAGTCTTAATTTTTTTAGAAGGGAAAAAAATATCCATTGCATTATTTAAGGCGATCTTCTTAAGTCATGATTTTTATTAGGTATATGCATCACATTAACACACTAATGTCATCTCTTAGTTAAGGATGCGGTATTTGGTCACACCGAAACTTGGACTAGAGATCTCTCCCACTTGAAAAAAAATAAAGAAATGACAAATTAATTTACTTCACATGAATCAACGGTAAAGCTAATTAAATACAGAAAATGGCTTGATAGAGTTCGACTTGCAATTCAGTAGATAAATATCCTATGGAATTGATTAAGGCAGTTAGAAGTTATGACAATGTGGACAATATTTGCATCCATTTCATAATTCATATGTGACATAAGTCCCCAGAACCAATGACGCTGTAATATGTTTTGATCAGAAGTACTCCTTCCGTTACATTTCAAAATTCCATGATTCATTTCCATCTTTCTTCCATGTATACTCTTATCTATTCTTATTATTTCCCTACTATTAAATTCACAGTTTGTTGTGGAAAATTAATACATTACGGGTAGATTAATACTTGCATACTCTTATTAATTGTTTTATTAAAAAGTGTGAAATGTGCCAGAGTATTATTAAAACAACGGATGGAGTAATTTGGGTTTCTTTATTCGGTAGCATTGATTAATCTCCTCCATTTTCCAAGCGCTTCATGCGGAGTATGAGGCTTGAAGTCAATACACTCCTTAAAATCAACATTTTATTGCACAATATAGTAAACTATGTAATAAATGTGGACTTGTTATCTAGCAGATCATACTGATGTCTTTGTTGACATCAAAGTGATAGTGAAATTAATTAGAAGACAAATATGTAATCAATATATTTCAACCGCGAAATCGTATCCATACGTGTCATTTTTATTCTTCGCAAAAAAAAAAGAGACAAGCATATATTATATGTTAGAGACGCACAAAAATCAGCAAAAACACAACCAAAATGGCAGAAAGTGTGGGAATTGCTGAAGATGTTGAAAATGGGTATGGAAGTAGAAGAATCCAGCCCTTTACTTCTCCTTCTGGCACTGGGTATGTTTCACTTTAGGCCAGTTTATGGTTGTCGTTCTCGTGCTTTTCTTCTGCTTTTTCGTGCCTCAAAACTTGGGCTTTATTTTTTGTTAATTTTGAGTTGTTATTTGCAGGGAAACTATGGCCAATAATGAAGGAGGAAAGAAGCAAAATCAAACTACTTTAAGTAGGGTTTTGGGGTTCGATGAGCTTTTTTCCTTGAAAGTTAGTATTTGTGTTTCCTTGCAATTACGGGGGTGTTTCTCAAAACTTAACTTAAAAAGTGTCTTTTAAGGGGGTTATAATTCAAACAATGAAGTGTTTCTGATAACATTTTTTTAACTTAAAAGTTAAAAGTTAGACAAAAGTTAAAAGTAAGTCAGACTTTACTTTTTAAAAAAGTCACTTATAAGATATAAGTGATATTCTGAGAAATTTTGAGAAACAACTCCTCTGTATGGTTTGAGAGGCAAAAGGACTTTTTTTACCCAGCCTGTTTATCCTTTTAGCCATCGTGGTGTGCTAGTTACAAAGATTTGTTTTTTTTAGAATATTTACAAATATTTGTCTAATATTAAACAATTGTTACCTTTTTTGTCCTTACACTAACAGGTTTCATGTAAACAACACAATAAATACAATAAAATTGTTTATATGACGAGGACTAAGAAAGTAAAATATATATCACAAAACCAAATAAACAAGTTAACCATACCAAATTGAATTTAATGTAAATATATAATTGAACTGAATTTGATAAGGAATATCAACTATAAACAACACTTAATAATAGTCAATATGACATGTTAACTTTTGTTGATGGGACATGTTGACTTGATTGCAGGTGTGGAAAGCATCTGTGGCAGAGTTGTTGGGCACAACCTCACTTGTATTTGCAATGGACACAATGTAGTGTTTAAAACTCAGATTATCGCACACAGATCATGCAAAAAAAGAACTAATCTAAGTTGCGGAAATTAAACAACACACACAAGATTTTATAGTGGTATCCTGGGAGGTTTATTTTCCAGACTAATCCATTGTTGGAGCGAGCAATTTTATTAAGCAAAGGGCACTGAAGACTACGGCAAAGATAGCATACAAATACAAGCCTCAAAGGAAACTCAGCAAAGAATCCAGAAAATACAAAGAAACTCAGCTAGCATGTACAAAACACCGCAAGATCTCAGCAAACTGACTTAAGAAAAGAAAAAACAGAACGAAAACACCTCAATCTGAAGTTCTGCTGAAAGTTGATATCCTCCACCAAGAAGAACACCAAACGCCTTAAGTCACTGCTCAAAAACACTCTAGAAAGTTTTCCAGTCACCGTCAAGAAGAAATCGCCTCAGAGAAAAATTTAGGGTTTCAAGAGAGAACGGTAGAAGAAGAGAAAACAAAAGCAAAGAAAAACTGAAAGCTGAAGACTTAAGCAGAGTTTATATACTCAGTTGAATTACGGGCTGGGCTTCTTGTGGGCTTCAAACTCACGGGCTTGCAAATGTAAACCAGGGACATAACCCAACACACAATTATCATTTCCTCTTATGAAACCCAAACCAAAACACCAAACCTAATAATGGCAGCCTTGATTGCCCTAACAATCACAATTCTCCTGCTTGCTACATTTCCCATATCGGGTGGTCATATGAACCCGGTCATAACCCTAGCTGCTGCGTTTATCGACCTTATCTCGCTATCCCGAGCCTTGGTTTACATCTTAGCCCAATGCATCGGAGCCACCCTTGGTGCTCTTGCACTTAAGGCTATTGTCAACTCCACTATAGAACAAACATTTTCACTTGGAGGCTGCACTCTAAATATTGTTGCACCGGGCCCACATGGGCCTATTGTTATTGGGCTCGAGACAAGCCAGGCTTTATGGCTCAAAGTTATATGTACGCTTTTGTTTTTGTTTTCATCAATCTGGCTAGCGTTTGACCAACGCCAAGCTAAACCCTCAGGTCGGGTTGTTGTTTGTTGTATAATTGGGCTTGTTGTGGGCCTCATTGTGTTCATATCGACTACTGTGACTGCGACCAAAGGTTATGCTGGGGTTGGGATGAACCCGGCTAGGTGTCTCGGCCCAGCCATTTTTAGAGGAGGTCACTTGTGGCATGACCATTGGGTGTTTTGGGTTGGACCTCTAATTTCTTGTGTTGTATTTGTTGTTTACACTAAGATAATTCCACCTGCTGAGGTCCATGATTTTTGTAACTTCAAATCTATATATGTAACATTTTGAGGATTGCTTATTCTATGGTGTTATGTTGACTTCTTTCCATATACACAGATGGCAAAATAAAAAATCGGACATCTTTGAAAAGTCAAACCAATCATAACTTTTGCCAAGTTTAGGAGGCTGGTTGAGACTTTTCAAAGTTGGAGGCCGCAACTAAACTAATAAAAGTTCCAAGTTTAGGAGGTTAATTATGTATTATGTTTATAAAAAGTGGTGTTTGTCAATGAAATAACATAATAAGTTTATCCTTTCCTTTCTCTTTTATATTTATGTTTTATAGTATTTCACAACATAAAATCATCGTCACAGGCTTCTTCGTAATTGAAAATTTAAGTTTAGGCAGAAATAGGACGAGGTGGTACCTAGGGAGCAATGAATCGATAAAGGGTATAATAGCATACTGGGAACGAAAATTCGGACGTCGACTCTCAAAATAATGCGGTTTACATCTTAGCCCAATGCATTGGAGCCACCCTTGGTGCTCTTGCACTTATAGCTATTGTCATTACCACTATGGAACAAACCTTTTCACTTGGAGAATGCACTCTAAATATCGTTGCACCGGCCGGGCCTGTTGTTTTTGGGCTTGAAACAGCCCAAGCATTATGGCTTGAAGTTACTTGTACGTGCTTTGTTTTTGATTTCATCGATTTGGTTGGCGTTCAACAAACGCCAGGCTAGGCCCTTGGGCTGAGTTGTTGTTTGTAGTATAAATGGGCTTGTTGTGGGCCTCATTGTGTTCATATAGACGACTGTGACTTCGATAAAAGGTTATGCCAGGGTTGGGATGAACCCGGCTAGGTGTCTCGGCCCGGCCATTGTAAGAGGAGGTCATTGATTTCTTGTAGGGATGGTAACGGACCGGATCCAGACCGGGTCCAGCTTGGACCTGGTCCGGATCCGTTGGATCCATAATTTTCGGATCCAGATCCGGGTCCATAAACGGATCTAAAACGGGTCCATGTAATTAATATCAAATTCTTAGTTTCAGCTTCCATACTTGCTCATTTCACTTTATTTTAAATAGTTTACATGCTCATTTAATTATGTTCATGCAATTGAACTTTTGTGGATATCAAATAATCTTAACTATCCAATATTTTCGAGATAAATAATAAATAAATCTTAACTATCCAATATTTTTTAGATAAATAATAAATAAAAAGGTAAAATTAATCTTTAATTACGGATCCGGGTTTCATTGAAAAATCCGGACCCGGATATGTATCTGTTTTCTTGGACCCGGATCCGACGAATATATAAAATTAAGATCCAGATTCTAAAAAATGGATCCGGATCCGGGATCGGTTGCCATCCTCAATTTCTTGTGTTGCATTTGCCATTTATACTAAGATAATTCCACGTGCTGAGGTCCATGACTTTTGAAACATTAACCATATATGTAATATAAATTGAAGTAGTTTATAGTAAGCATGCTTTCCCGAAAATTAAACTCATCGAAAACAACCATTGGATTTCTCAGAATCTATTTTAATTATTCAAGCGATTATTTTAGTGGTAGTTTTTATTATTGTTACTGATAACTTTTTTTTCATCAAAAGAAATAAAATTGTCATCCTTCAATAATTAAATTTGAATACTTATAATTATTTTTTGATGTAAAATAAATAAATGACATTTGTTCCAAACACATTATTTAATTAACACAGTAAAACTAAGAATGTTTGATATGTTTCTAATTAATACAAGAGATCAGAATATCCAGATATTTGTTCCTTTGAATTTGTAAACATAGTGTTATGTATACTGCAAGATATACATGATAGTCCCTATGAGCAGCTCATATATATTTTCCATTTATTTAATACACTAAAAACAAACCCCAATTGCAAACTCTACCTTAATCTTCTAAGCAGTATTAATTAATCTTATCATATAGTCATTATCTACACAAAGTACCAGACAAACCTAAACAAATTCCTTTTTTGTTCTTAACAA
>CATIWQ010157766.1:0-16526 GCA_949673415.1 Euphorbia schlechtendalii
AGTAACATTTATTGTAACCAAGTATAAAAATTTAATAGGATAAAATATAAAATCTTAAAATAATAATAAATTTAATGTATAAATATATAATAAATATATAAAATTATTCATCGGGCCGGGCTCGGGTATTTATATAAAAACCAAGCCCAGCCCATAAATCTTCGGGCTTTGACGGGCTCGGGCCGGGCTTTTTAAAAAAATGTGTGTCCAAGCCCGGCCCATGGAAGCGGGCTCGGGCCGGCGAACAGGTCTAATCTTAAGTAAAGATGAAGCTAGAAAACCTGTAGACAGCAAGCTCTACAGAGGAATCATTTATTCTCTTCTTTATCTTACATCTAGTAGGCCAGACATATAGTATGTTATGTGCTACTGTGCTAGTTATCAAGCTGATCCTAGAGAATATCATTTAGCAACTATGAAGAGAATTCTCAAGTACTTGCAAGGTTCTATTGAAGCAGGTCTGTGGTATCCCAATAGCTTGGATTTACTCCACGAGGATTCACATATGCTGACTATGGAAGAGACAAGCTTGATTGGAAAAACACCACGGGAGGATGCCATTTCCTTACAGAATGCCTAGCCTCATGGTACAGCAAAAGGCAAACTTTTGTTGCACTAAGTACAGTTGAAGTTGAGTACATGACTGCAAGAAGTTGTGCACTACAACTACTATGGATTAAGTAGCAATTGGAAGATTATGGTATAATGTCAAAGTGTCTCAAAGTTATGTGTGATAACAAGAGTGGAATTGACCTATCCAAGAATCCAGTTCAGCAAGGCAAGATGAAGCATGTCAACATCAAACATCACTTCATTAGAGATTATGTGCTAAGGGGAGATGTCAAGCTGGAGTATGTTCGTTTAGAGGAACAACGTGCTAGCATATTCACTAAATTATTGCCAAAAGAACAATTTAATATCTTGAGAAAGCTTATTGGTATGGTGAACTGCTGTAATGAAGAAGAAGAATGAAGAAATCAGAAATTTGGCTTAAGTGTTGAAAATCAAGCCTTATTTCAGCTAGGAGATGACACATGTTTAACGCCATATAGGATTTAAAGTAACAACGTGAGATTAAGTTTCGCGGTTAAAATCAAAACCCACGTTTTCAAAAAGACGTGCTTCTGAATTGGAACCATTTTCTACTAAACTCACTATTTTACTAAGGTAATTAATCAAGTGTTAATTTCAGCGTTAAATCTCATCTTGAGCTGAGAAAGCGCCACGTATCATCATCATCATCTCAAGAGGTCTATAAAAGCTGAAGTAGATGAAGAGAGAGGTTACTTGCTTTTGTGAATTCAAACTAATTCAAAGCTTAAGAACCTTAATTCCCTTTCTCTCAAAAATTCTCTTCACTTTTCTCAAATGGCGATTACAAGAACCACCTTCAAACTCAACAACGCCATCATCAAGAAGCTCATTGTCAACACCAAAGGAAAGATGGAGAGGCTCACCTTAGAGGCTAGAACTCTACTCACAAATGTGGATTGAGCTAATAATTTAGAGTTTGGTCCTGTCTATGAGGTTGATTATGAGAGCCTTCCCAGGAATCATACTATGCATAGGATCATCAAGTAGTAAAGCTTGAGTTCCTTTCTGCAGATGGAAGGACCTATAATCGTTGGGCTAATTAGGGCATTCTACTCTTACCTCTACACTATTCAAGGTCTCAATGACATCTTGCTGGTAGAGTTCAATGGAAAATCAACCCTGATCTGCTCAAGGTTGACTGGGAGCATTCTAAATATGCCTCATAAAGGTACTTAGCTCAGCAGGACTGGTGATGAGGACATGGTGGTCATCCCTGAAGATTGGGATCTCCCCTCTAACTAGGTCTTTGGAGAAATAGCGACGTCTAGAATGAGCTGGACCATGAGATAATGCCACAAGCTGGTGGTGAAGATGCTGCTACCAAAAACTAGATCAGTGTCAAGCCGCACCTACTTAAAGAGGTGTATGGTCAACCATATGGTAGAGGGTAAGAGGCTCAATTAGGCTGTAGTGATTCTTCACAACTTGAAAAAGTTGACTACTGTCTACCACTATGGTTACCTCATCACCGAATTGATGAGGGAAGTGAAGGTGGACATTGCACAGTTTTTGGGGGAGTCTGGTGACATAGTGATGCCAGTGAAGAAGAAGCTTGACCTTAATTTCTTCACCAAATTGTGCTATGATCATGTACATACTAGGTAAAATAAAGCAAAGAGAAAGCGAAAGCTTAAGTGCGTATCGACAGTAGTGCCTATGGACATCCCTAATGAGGAAGAAGATGAGTTTATGGTGGACTTCGAAGGAAACAAGAACTCAAGTGACCATCTGCCAATCTCCAATATCTTGGAGCAAGTAACCACTACCTCTTACTCTCCCAAACACAAGGCTGCCTCTTGTAAGGCTTGTAAGAAGAGCCCAGCCAAACCAAAATCCGATGAAGTCCCTAATCAGCCCCAAAGATAAAGGAGGAAAATGAAAGCTAAAACTTGCACTCAAAGAGAAGCTGAGGTAAAGCAACAAGCTAAGCAGTAGGTGGAGGAAAAAGAAGATGAGATTGAGGCTAAGGAAACCCTACGCCAAAGAAAGTGCAAATTAATTATCAATGAAGAATTGGAGGAGCAGAGCGAGGCCAAGAAATCGAAAGATGAGGACACTATAAGTCCTAGAGCTGTCGCTGAACTTAACGAAGCAATTGCCAAAGCTAAGGGCACTCAGCAAAAGCGATCTACCACCAACTAGCTCCTGTAGAAAAATGTGCAGGTGGTGAGCAATGATGAAGATATTACCCTCTACCTTATTCAGGAAGAGTTTGATCTTCATGATCCCAACATCCCCACACCCAAGTTTACTCAAATTGAGAAAACCTCTACTTAGTTTGAGATACCTCAAGCTGACCCATCCTTGGGTCAAACAGCTAACCAAGAGGTACATCTAAATCCTACCCCCTTTCTTTTGTAAATCCTCAACCAAATTCCTCTGTAGAAACTAAAATACCTTCCTCTGTAAATTCTGCTCCTTCCAATACTGTAAATTCCCCTATCGTCATACCTTCTTCTCCTGTTAATAACCTAAATTCCCCAGTAAATATCCCTTCCTCTCCTACTAAAAGCCAACACACCTTCTGTCTTCAATCCTCTCCAGTTAATAACACTCAAACACAAACCTCAGTTTCTTCTCCACCCGTAACACAAACCCAAACTTGTACAGATATTGTACCTTCACCTAAAAAGACTAAAACCATCCCTTCTTCTTTTTTAACTGTACAAAATCCTAAACCTACCCCTTCTTCAAACCTATCCTCTACCCCCCAATCCCTTTGATAAGGGAAGTTGCTAATGCTGAGAACTTTGCTCAGTAAGGAAATGCAAGTGGTCAGAGTACTAAGGTAAATTTTATAACCCGTGAAGTACCTGAACCTATCAGAGAGCCAATCCAAGAAGACATGGCTAATGCGTCTATCTTAGCAGAGATTAAGGAGTTGGCAAGGAAGAAATTCTAAGCTCTTAAAATTGTTGCTGAGTTGGATGGAGCAGTTAGCAATATGCTACTATCTCACAAATTGATGACTTATCTTCCAAACCCAAGGCTAAGCTGCTTGAGTTCGAAGAACATACAAGCTTGCCTACTGAGTTTCTCTACTTCGAGGAGTTTGAGAAGATTCAAGACAATTTGTTTGTAATTCGAAATCACTTGGCGAAAAAAGCGCCAAGAGCTTGGTTGATAAGATGGCTTTGATCCTAATTGGATTATCGGAGTCTGCAGCCCAGCTTGGGGCAACAATCTCATCTATCCCCATGTCTACTGCACTAGCTAACGTTGTTGCAGGAAAGATAAAGGGTAGCATGTATATTACTACTGAGCAGCTGAGTTCCTTGGGTTCCAACATTGAAACTCAAGTAACATAGTTCCATAAACTTGGTGAGGAACAAGTCAAAAGCAAGAGGAGCATCGATCGTAAATTACTCAAGGAGGTAGAGACTACCACGGATATAGGCCACAACATCGCAAAGCTTTTGGAGACCCGGTCTAGATTTCTGATGAACCATGATGATAAGCAAGATTAAGTGTTGAAGCTGCTGACTGAGATCTCGAGCAAAATGGATAAGAAACTTGTGATAATTCTTGACTCTCTTTATTCCAAGATTGATAATATCAACAGAGAAGTCAACGAAAACACAGACTTAAAGATCTCAGCATCTTAGAAGTTTTTGAACACTTCCATGGGAAAAATCTTCGCTGAGATGCCAGCGCCGTCTTCTACCTACTGAATCTCATTGCTAAAAAATCGGCATGACTATTCACACCAAGCTGAATGTCATTAAGACTAAGGTAGAAGATTTGCTAAAGAATGTGGGAACTCTGGTGACAACTGGAGAGTTTGAAGCTAAAGATATAGTCTTCATCGCAAGGTGTTTATCTTCCATTTATCGTAAGATTGTAGATATGGAGGCCAAGCTGAAGATAGCATTATCTACAACAGACTTCAGAGCTATGCTACAATGTTTTCAATAGTTTGCGTACCAAGGATTTGATCAGATTGCACTCCTTTCTAGATGTCATCACCTTCTTCTTTCTAAGCTCAATGATTAGAAGTTTTTAACTTCCAAAGGTAAGAAGCAACTAGAGGAAGAGATCTTCCCGAAGATAATTGGTCATCAAGTGAACTTCCAAGCTACCCTTGACTCCTTTAATATCTATTTAAAGCAAATTGTTCAAGGACAGTTATCAATGGGGGAGAAGGTAGTTGAATAAGCCCTCAAGACGGTAAATGTTGATAAAGGAACTCTTCCAAGAAGACCAAAATATCACTAATAGCCTCATCATCAGCAATAATAAAAGATAAATCAAGATAAGACTGGATCCTCCTCTTCCAAGCATAGAAAATAAGCCATTTACCTAGTAGTAGTAGAAAGACTTGTAAAATGACTTAAAATTGTAACCTTAGTTCAAGACATAAATTATGTACTGACTAAGTATTTTTTATTAATTAAATTACATGTTTTATCTCAAGTTAAGATCTTCTTAGCTTTAAATTTTTATGTTGTATGTATGTTTCTGCAGTGAGTTGATAATATGATGCAGGAACTCATACAAAGAGACCAACCTTAAAAAAACCTGAAGTAAGACAAAGTCCCAAAATGAAGAAATATTCTGTAAGTATGGGGGAGCTAAAGTGCTTGAAGAAGACTCACTTAGTATGGGGGAGTTCAAGCTAACTAAGGAAAGTCACTTAGCATGATGGATTCTTATATCACTTTCCAGGTATTCTTGATATATTTAAACTATTTTATTCAATTAACTTCTTCTACTACCTATTTTTCTATCTGTCCAAAATGGGGGAGATTGTAGAATTCACTGTACTTAAACGTTTTGGAAATAACAAACTATCTAGGATAGTGAAATTAATTGAGTACTAATTATACTTTTAATTAATGAAGTAGACTTGGATTTATTTGAGGAAAAATAATTTAATTTGCTGAGTAATTAATTAAGTTACAGCTTAGAGTAGGAAAAGTTAAGTTGTGCTGAGTAGTACATAGTTTAAAAGGATACCAGCTCAGCTGTGCGGAGTTAGCTTTTATTAATTAAAAGCTATATTGTTTGACACTTAGAGAAATAAGTAACACTTGTACTGCCAACATTTTTTTGTGAGAAATGGAATATTCTTTAAATGCTTTTCAAATTAAAAAGCGTTGAAATTAAAGAAGATTTCTAATGGTCCTCACAACACAAAAGGTGTCAGTACGGAATGTTGGAGATTCCTCACTAAAGTCCAAGAAAAAAGGAATTCTTTATCATGCATCATTTCTCAATGTCTCCGCGCACCTCTGCAAACGTCAATAATGTCTACAAATGTTAAAGCTACATGTTGCATTTCACATGCCTCTGTAACAGAATGATTTACATGAAGAAAAATGAGATTTTTTCAACAGAACTTTATCACGCCTCAACTTTCAATTTCTATCTCTAAATGTCCCGGAATCTATCTCCAATGGGAAGATTTGAAAGGTATGAAGAGAAGAGAAATTGAATATCTATTAGGATGAAAAGTTTGCAAAGGCTACTTAGTAAAGCTTCAAGTATAAATAGAAGACTGAAGCATATATTCAAACTTTGTGAAACACCTTGAATTTCTAACTCTATGCAAATACTCCCAGCTTCAAGAATTCCATTTTAAAAAATCAACAAACAATCATTGTCAATCTATTTGTAATAGAGAGAATCACTCTTAAATTTAACATTGTAAGGATTCAACGATTTATATGTTGAATTCAGTTCGCTATCTTTTATTCAAATCTTGCGTGTTAGTTTGGGAAGGGTACCCAAACTAAGTTGAGTGGTAGTTAGAAAGAAAGGTACTTTCTGTAATTGTATCTACCCGTTGTAAAGGCTGCTCTGCCTAAGTAAGGAAAGATTGCTAGTGGATTTAAGCTCGGAGAAGGTATCTGGGGACTAGAGGTAGGCTCGGGGCTAAACTAGGATAAATCAGGTGTTGAAGTTCTTACTTACGGATTAAAAGTTTATCACATTTATCTCATCTATCATTCTTTCTTTCTTAAAGTTTTTTTGCTTGAAAAACCAATCCGTGCTGAGTAGAGTACTCAGCAAGTGATTGAAGATAAACTGTGCAGCAAAGCTGAGTAGTTTATAAGTTTTTTGACCCGCTCAGCACATCATAACTCAGCACACATCTAAAAACTTAACTTGGTTTAAATCTTTTTATATATCCAAAAAGTAACCAAGAAATGCATTCATCCCCCCCTCTGTGGTTGTTTATAAGTTATCTAAGGACCAACACCATTTTCTTACCCTTTGCATTAAGAGAGGCAGGTCGGTGGGGCGGCCGGCTATGAGATCCTTAGCTAGGTTTGCACTTTTACATTTTTTTAATCAATGCATCTGCTGCTACATTGATGTTGAAATTTAGGGTACAGAGCGTAGCCTTTTTGAATCTTTCCATGAATTCCTCCAACGACTCTCCGGGCTTTGGCTGCACTAGTTGGAAATTAAGGTGATGAAATATAGGATGAAGCTCTCAATGAGTTTATCAAAACTCTTGATCGACCCTAACTTCAACGTATAGAAATAGTTCGTTGTAGGAGCTACAAGCGTGGTTGCGAACAACTTACACATCATGGAATCTGTTACATCTGCGGCTTTCATGCACTGCCTATAATATCAGACATGGGATGTGGGATCCCCTGTCCTAGTGTATTCTTTCATTCGAGGATGTTTGAATTTTTTAAACTAAGCAGCCCTAATTTCCAACGAGTAAGGGGATGTTGCGCTTGCCACTTCCGGGATCGACGCCTCTACTACTACCTTTGCTAACAGTTGCCTAACTCGTTGATCAACTGCTTCATCCACCCTCTTCTCACTTTGAGCCTTGTTTTTTTTGCATTTTCTATGGCATTCTCCTTATAGAATCATCTAAGTTAGGGGATCGCGGCCTGCCGTTATCGCTTCCTATTTGCTTGCTTTGAAGCGAACTCTTGTAGCGATAGGTTAATTCATAGCTCAGCTCGGAGTCCTCCTTTTCATTGAAGGAGGGGCTCGATGATGATTTTTGCTTTCCCTTTTTCATGAACTCGTTATAGCTGGGAAGGAGAGGGTCGCTCGCAAGAACGATCGTGAGACTCTTTATTTAGAGGCGGTGGCACCCTATAAATAGAGGGTGGGGGAGGCCTGCCCCCATAGTACCATGAATGACGATACATCGGATGATATATGCCCCCACATGCTAGAATGAGGTGTTCCCATAGCCTTTGGGTTAAGTAATATCTTGGTGAGTAGTCAGGTGCTTAGTTATGCCCATCAATTTCGCCCAAGATGGCATGCTTGACTTAGGCATTGTTGAGCCGGTTATAAGAGATGTCGAGTTGCTTCCAGATATTCCATGCAATGTGTTATAGGAAACAAAAAAAAGTGTGAGCACCTAGCGAATGATGATATATAAATATTTTTTTAAGAAGCTTATTAAAATATTTTCTCATGTAGTTAGAGATGTCAAGCTACTTCTAGATTTTCCATGCAATGGGTTAGAAAAAATAGAAGACGGGTGAACACTTATCGATGTTTTAATCCTTGTAAGTATTCTTCACTTCTGTAAAAGGTATAATTTTCTCTCTACTATGTATATATAGTATAGAGAAAAAAACCATTTTGTAAACTTATTACGATAAAACATATGCGATACATACATACATAGTGTAGGTTATGATGATTTTATTTTTAGCAGAGTAAATGATAAGTGTATAATTACACTTATTATCAATATAATTTTACACACTAAACAATGTAGTTTAAGTTATTTTTATACCTCATATAAAAGATTTCAAGTGGTATGTAGTTGTTTTTGGTCCAAATGCAAATACTAGGTAAATCTTGGGAGTAAAATGATCTAAAGTGGAATTCTATGTAAAAAGAGTGAAAAAGGTGCCAAAAGATGCGTGGAACTTGAAGATTTGACTTAGGATCAAAGCTGTCGAAGATCGGTGAAGTTACAAGAAGAATTCTGAAGAAAAACACAATTCACGATCTTGACAACAATTCGCAGTCGCGACTTGATACACTTCAGAAGTAAAAAATTGTCCAACAAAAATTCAAGGTGGCGACTTGTATATCGCGGTCGCGACTTGGACGGTTTTTTAGTCAAATCTTCTGAACTACCAAGCGTCAGATAAGAATGATCAACCGCCATCAACTACCAATGAAAAGACACTTATCAGAAGCCAACCAATCA
The DNA here is from genome assembly GCA_949673415.1 of Euphorbia schlechtendalii. Classification (NCBI taxonomy): domain Eukaryota; kingdom Viridiplantae; phylum Streptophyta; class Magnoliopsida; order Malpighiales; family Euphorbiaceae; genus Euphorbia; species Euphorbia schlechtendalii. The sequence continues at coordinate 8,741 of CATIWQ010157766.1, forward strand.
TCAATAGATGCCTATCCATTGTGGATAAGATTAAAGCTTCTCAACCAATCACAATGAATTGATGCAATCTTTCACGAATGGATACAACTCTTCATTTAGATAGACGCAACCCTTCGAACTCTATAAATAGGGCTCCAAACCTTACAAATTTGGTTTATGGTGTGGCATTAGAATTAGAAAAGTGAGAGATATATTGTGTGCGTAGATAGAGAGCGATATTATTTAGCTTTCGCTACGTTCATAAGTGTTAGTGAGAAAATGTTTAAGTGATTTGAATCTTTGTTTCGATCACTAGATTTCTCTACATATTCGAGCGATTGTTGTATAAGTGTACTTGCAAATCACTTATCAATAAAAGTTTTCATTCTTCAACATTCATTTGTTCGATATTCACAAAGAATAGCATCCTAACAGAGGTTCTGTACGGGCCGAGATCAAATTCAAAGCACACACAGGAATAGCAGGAATTGATGACTCCCATTAAATAGTGGATATGGTTTGATCAACTTTAGCTTTCACTTGCATAACTTACAACTTTGCTTTGCTTTCTACTTATACTTTCTATTTCGAAGTTTATGATATGTCTATGTGTCATAATGCTTATTTCATGTTAAGTCTTTTATATTAATCAAGTTATATGCTTTGGAGTTAACTTTAAGAGTAGTTTCGAGGTTAACAAGATTGTGTATAATAACTGGATCTGTGATTTTAACGCTATTTAGTGAGCCAACATTTTTGGAATGGTAACTTGATAAATGTGACTATGTGAGAGCGACTTGTACTAATCATAGTAATATTGTTGTCAAGGTTTATATAATTGTCTTAATTCGTTTGCGCTAGATTTAGAAAAGTCATTTCATGTGTTGCTCTACGGTGAATCATTGAACATCTGAGTGTCTAGAACCGATTATGTTAGATCAGTTTAGTGAACGTAATAACTTTGTTAAACTTGCTTGTTTTCTTCGCTATACTTATTTCATAGGAAAGTCTATATATTAGAATCTCTAACCTTCTGTACATATATCTATCCATTCTTCATTCTAATCCTCCTATTCAAAACTTCAAATTATTTTATTTTATTTTCTTCATTCTATTTTCCTTGTTGATCTTTAGAGCTGGTCCTTCCCTGGAGGATTGATATCTTTTAAAACTACATCGTGACTGTATACTTGCAATTATCATCATTTTTTCTATCTTGATAAGTGGTATTGACAACACCTATACTTTATGTGAACAAATTTTCGGCACCATTAATATATAGCCAAAATCTTTGCGAAAAAGTTATTAAACTTATCAGTAGAAAAGTGGCGAATAATGAGCTAGCTGAGCAACCCACTAGTAAGCCTTAGTACAAGAAGAATGAGTCTAGCTCTTCTTCCTCAAACTCGGTGTAAGTTAAAGCGAAGCAAGCAGGAGTTCAGTTGGTCCAAATGGAGAATGTAATTATAGTGAGGATGTTCAGTGAGGAGTATCATGGTATCTCACCATATGCGGTTAATCTTGGATTCTCATTCACAAAGCTTAAAGAGCCTAAGTAGATGGACAGCTTGAAGCCATGGACTCCTCCAAAGCCAGAGGATAAGCACAACTTTTGTTCCAATCATGTGATAGTGGGCCATAGAATTAACAACTGTAAAGAGTTGTTGAAAGCCATCAACAAGCTAGTGGATGACAAAGTCATCCATGAGCTGACCTTAAAGCCAGTACAAAGACAAACCCTTTGACTAAGTTTGAAGCAATGGTGGGGATGATTGACATCAGTATAAAAGAGAAGAGAGTACTGGAATGAAGAGTGATAATAAAGGTACTTAGATGTTATGTGGTATCTTTCACTTGGTCATACGATGACATGCTTGGGGTTAAAAGATAGAGTGCCGAACATCACATCCCAACTGACCCCTGAATCAGACTAGTCAAGTAGAAACTACGTCGCTTAAGACTCGAATGGGAGGAGAAGGTTAAGGTAGGCAAAATAGATTGAGGCTAAATTTCTAGAAGTGGTCGACTACCCAACATGGTTGGCTAATATTGTTCCAGTTGTGAAGAAAGATGGTAAGATCAAGGTTTGCATGGAATTTCGAGATCTAAATAAGGCCTCTTCGAAAGGCTGACTTCCCTCTACCCCACATTGATGTCCTAGTTGACAATGTAGCAAGAGCCGCTATGTACTCTTTTATAGATGGATTTTAAAGTCACAATCAAATACTGATGGCCTTACATGATAATATTAAGATAGCCTTTATCATGAAATGGAGTGGAGAAACCTCACAAGTGCTTGCGCATGGCCTACCGACAAGAGGCTAGAAAAATTATCATGGGAAAAATTTCATTGAAAAATCAATATTTTTTAGATTTTTTTCCACAATAAATTGAACATATATTTGTTGATTTTCCAACAAAATCCCAACATTTTTTATTGTGTTTCCTAATTTTCATGAAATTTTTTCTATTTCAAGTTATTTAATATAAAAAAATTACTTGCATGTCTTGAAAAATTCCCAAATTTCCCCCACGTTACAAATAATTTTTATGAACATGTGTGCAAAATATCAAGTAAAAATTTGAAGTTTAAGGTCATTTTTGAGGATGTTGTGTTGAATGCGACATGTTGATGGTTTTTCCTCCTATCCTTAAACTCAGCATAAGAGCTACTATAGGGGGGAATACCTATCCTCCATGTCTTGCCCACGGTAAGCATTCCCCCAATCGACCCTCCCTACGCACCACATCAGGATCCCGTTACCTTGGATAAGCAACGCACCATTGGAATTCCGACCAACCTATCGAAAAACCAACAGACCCGTCAAAGCGTCGACCACCTCGATGAAAAACATTTTTTGATGTATTTTTTTACGTTTTGTCCTGCCTATGACGAAGTTGGCTTGCTAGATAAACTTTTTTGATGGATTTTTATGTTTTCTCATTGCATATGTTGAAGTTTCCTTGTTGCCAATGATGCCTCCTCTAGTTACAATTTTCCCATCGCCTTAAGCAAGTAATTAAAAATTGATTGATTTGTTAGAAAATTTCGGTGATGAAATTTACGTTGCATTGATGATGTTCAATTTTTATCTACTTAGCACATAGTGGTGTGGGTGATGTCCTTGCTCAATGTTTCGACATTGCTTTCCTCATTTGAAAAGCAGCATTGTTCATTTCGTGGGGTTGTTACTCATCATACGCAATGGTGCATGAGTGGTAATTCTATTATCAAGGTTGGCAGGCTCTATGCTCGCACATCAAATAGTCTACCTTAAGACCACTCAGTTACGGCTCGAAGGCTTAATGCTCTTGGGCATGATAAAAAATTGACAGATTTGCCAAAAAATTCAGTGATTGAATTTATGTTGCCTCGACAATGTTCAATTTTCTTCTCTACTTCACACACAGTGGTGTAGGTGATGTCCTTTCTCAATGTTTCAACATTGCTTTCTTCATTTGAAAAAGCAGCATCGTTCCTTTTGTGGGGTTGTTGCTTGGCCTATGCGATGGTGCATGTGTGGTAATTTGATCGTCAAGGTTGGTAGGCTCCATGCTCGCGCATTGAACTATTCACCTTGAGACCACTTAGTTGTGACCCAAAGGGTTAATGCTCTTGGGCATGATAAAAAATTGATCAATTTTCCCGAAAGTTTTAGTGATGGAATTTACGTTACCTCGATGATGTTTGGTTTTCTTCTCTACTTCGCACACAGCGGTGTGGGTGATGTCCTTGCTCAATGTTTCAACATTACATTATTCATTTGAAAAAGTGGCATCATTCATTTGGTGGGGTTGTTTCTCAGCGTACGTGTTAGTGCATGAGTGGTAATTCAATAATCAAGGTTGGCAGGCTCCATGCTCACCCATCGAACTGTCCACCTTGAGACCATTCAGTTATGGACCGAAGGGTTATTACTCTTAGGCATGAATGGTTCCTATGTTGCATAGCCACATAGTGGTACTCGATGTTGTTGCTGTAGATAAATTCATCTAATGCCTCATCTACAACATGGTGGACCACATGGTGTCTCTCGTGTGCTCGGCATGCTGTTTCGGCTACTTTAGCGCTCGGGATGATGCTTGTACTCTCGAATGCAGAATATTGTGCGAGTAGAGGGATTTAATTTCCTTAATGTGCTCGTAGTCCCTTGAAAAATTGACCGTCACTCTTTCATCATAGCCTTGGGTTTTCAAAATTACGATTCCCCAAGGCCTTGTGCGAGTATGAATGGCATGGAGGAATGCTAGTCATATGCTTGTCTCAAAGATTAAGCAATGCATGTGTAAGTATGAACTAATTCAGATTGTGAAACTACTAATTCAGATTGTGAAACTACAAATGACTAATTCAGAATGCTAGTCTTTTTATGGTACTTACTACTCGGATAACCATAGTAATTCTAGAGCTAATACATGCAACAAACCTTGACTTCTAGAAGGGATGCATTTATTAGATAAAAGGTCTATAAAGGCTCTGCTTGTTGCTTTGATGATTCATGATAATTTGATGGATCGCATGCCCATCGTACCGTAACGCATCATTCAAATTTCATCCTATCAACTTTCGATGGTAGGATCTAGGCCTACCATGGTGGTGATGGGTGATAAAAAATTAAGGTTTGATTTCAGAGAGGGAGCCTGAGAAATGCCTACCACATCCATGGAAGGTAGTACTGATACGGGGAGGTAGTGATTATGAATAACAATACCTGTCTCTTCGAGTTTGTTAATTAGAATGAGTACAATCTAAATCCCTTAATGAGGATCCAATGGAGGGAAAGTCTGGTACCAATAGCCATGGTAATTCTAGATCTAATAGCATATATCTAAGTTATTGTAGTTAAAAAGCTCGTAGTTGGACATTGGTTTGGATCGATTTGTCAGCCTTTTGATGTGCACCTGTCAGCTCATCCCTTCTGCCAGCGATGCGCTTTTGGCTTTAATTGGTTTGGTCATGCCTCTGGCATTGTTACTTTGAAGAAATTAGAGTGCTCAAAGCAAGCCTACACTTTAAATACATTATCATGGGATAACCTCATAGGATTTCAATCCTATTCTATTGGCCTTTGGGATCGGAGTAATGATTAACAAGGATAGTCGGGGGCATTCATATTTTAGAGGTGAAATTAAAGTCTTTGGGTTTCGGGGGGACTATGGTTACAAGGATGAAACTTAAAGAAACTGATGGAAGGACACCACCAGGATTCGAGCCTACGACTTAATTTGACTCGATATAGGGAAACTTACCAGGTCCAGACATAGTAAGGATTTATAAACTGAGAGCCCTTTCTCAATCTCATGGGTGGTGGTGCATGACCGTTCTTAGTTGGTTGAGTGATTTGTCTTGTTAATTTCGTTAATGAATGAGACCTCAGCCTGCTAACTAGGTATGCAGAGGTATACTTTCATAGGTAGCTTCATAAAGGGACTATGGTGTTTTTGGCTAAGGAAGTTTGAGGCAATAAAAGGTTTTTAAATGTTCTATGCCACATGTGCTCTACGTTGATGTATTCAACGAGTCTATAGCCTTGGTTGATAGGCTTGGGTAATCTTTGAAATTTCATTGTGATGGGGATAGATCATTACCATTATTGGTCTTCAATGAGGAATTCCTAGTAAGCGTGAGTCATCAGCTCACGTTGACTACTTGTATTCTCTAGGAATACATCATACATTTTTCAAACTCTTTAACCTCTCCACATTCAAGTGCATTCACAAACTCTTCAAAATGCATGCTAAGGACACGCACATCCCATTTCCTCTACGACACTCACATATCTAGGCTTACTTAGCGCATCGAGTTCGCTACACTATGCGAAGTGCCTAAGTGCTGGTGAGGATAAATCCCAACCTCGTTACAGGTGGTTTAAAGCATAAGTTCCTACCCTGCGTATGAAGACAAACATTGCATGAATGGACAACAAGAGGGAGAACATTGTTACCCAAAACCTTGAGCAAGAGCAGGCTTGTGGACGCGGCGATGAGCAAACTCACAAGCAACTGAAATGTGACAAATCCAAGGCATGCAACAATGATGATGCCATGGTGTCTCACATAATCCTCTTAGAAACAAGCATGGATGATGTCAAAGCTTCACAAGAAAACCTGGAAGACTTGTGTGGTAGATTGGTCAAAGACAACCAAGGAGTATTACACCTGATGCAATGCCACATGGAGACCTTCGAGAATTTTTCTTCGAGAAAATGGAAGCATTAGAGTTGAAGAATAGAGTATTAGAGGTAAAGAATCAAGCCCTAAATGCTGAGATTCAAGAGCTTCAATGCAAGGTAAGAACCCATCGATGCAACAAAAGTTCCACTTCAACTAGCAGTGGTACATTGGTGCATGGTTTGAAAGTCCCCAAACCAGCCATGTACGATAGGACATGCAGTGCTACGATGGTGGAAAAATTTATGTTTGGTCTTGACCAATACTTTGAAGCCATGGGAGTGGCCCATGACGAGGCAAAGATTGGTAATAACCAACATTCCTTCAAGATGCTGGGCAACTATGGTGGTGAAGGAAACTGAGAAGTGTATAATTACACTTATTATCATATAAATTTTATACAATAAACACCATAATTTTAGTCATTTTTATGCTTCATATAAAAGATTTCACGTGGTATGTAGTTGTTTTTTATGCAAATGCAGATACTAGGTAAATCTTAGGAGTAAAATGAGCTAAAGTGGAATTCTGAGTAAAACTCAATTCATGATCACAAAAATCATTCACGGTCATGACTTGTTTACTTCAGAAATAGAAGTCTGCCAACAAAGATTCATGGTCGCGACATGTACATCGTGATCGCGACATGGACGATTTTCTAGTATTATCTTCTTAACTACCAACCGCCAGATAAGCATGACCAACCGCCATCAACTGCCATCAACTACCAACGAAAAGACACTTATCAGGAGTCAACAATCATGAAAAGGTGCCTATCCATTGTGGATTGAATCAAAGCCTCTCTACTAATCACATTGAAGAGATGCAATCTTTCACCAATGGATGTGACTCTTTGTTTGGATAGATGCAACCCTTCAAACTCTATAAATAGGGCTCCAAATCTCACAAATTTTGTGGATTCAGGTGGCATTCAAGAAGTGCAACACCAGAGTGCAAAAGGTAGAATTAGAATTAGAAAAAGTGAGAGATATAGTTTGTGTTTAGTTAGAATCGCTACGTTCCAAAGTGTTAGCGAGAAAATGTTTAACTGATTCGAATCCTTGTTTCTATCACTAGATTTCTCTACATATTCGAGCAATTGTTGTATGAGTGTACTTGCAAATCACTTATCAATAAAAGTTTTCATTCTTCAATATTCGTTTCTTCGATATTCGCAAAGAATAGCATCCTAGCGGAGGTTTTGTATGGGCCAAGACCGAATTCAAAGCAGATGCAGGAATTGCAGGAATTGATGACTCCCATTAAAGAGTGGATACAATTTGATCAACTTTAGCTTTCACTTGCATACCTTACAACTTTGCTTTGCTTTCTACTTATACTTTCTATTTCGAAGTTTATTATATGTCTATGTGTTATAATGAATATTTCGTGCTAAGTCTTTTATGTTAATCAAGTTATATGCGTTAGAGTTAATTTTAAGAGTAGCTTCAGGGTTAACGATATCGTGTATAATCATAGGATCTGTGATATAACACTGTTTAGTGAGCCAACATTTTTGGAATGGTAACTTGCTAAATGTGGCTATGTGAGAGCGACCCGTACTAAGCATAGTATTGATGTTGTCCAGGTTTTCATAATTGTCTTAATTCATTTGCGCTAGACATAGAAAAGTCAT
>CATIWQ010157815.1:0-12437 GCA_949673415.1 Euphorbia schlechtendalii
AAATCATATGAACTCTAGAGAAATCGATATTGGATTCTCATTTTTTCTATATTTGAATTCTTAATAATTATGTTTAGTTTTGTTTAGTTTATTCAATGCTTTTGACAAATTAGAAAGTTTGTTTGATTGGATAGTGTCGAATTTGAAAAGATCCACGTTAAGATCATAAATATTGATTTATGGATAAATATTTGCTTAGGTCTCTTATATGTGTAATTAATAAATGTGATTCTAGGAGCTTGTGAGTATGATAAATGGAATTAAAGGGGCTCCCTTCAATCCAATTTTATAGGAATTAATTATCAATTAATAATGGAAAAAATAGTATTCCAAACGGTTCTTTATTAAGAACCGTCCATATTGCTCTTTATGGACGATTCTTTATAAAGAACAATCCGTATTGCTCTTTTACACAACTGAAAAATATCGGTTTCATGATTAAAATAGCATTCGGGACGGTTCTTTACTAAGAACTGTCCAGAATGGTCCTTATTCCGGACGGTTGTAAACCATCCGCATTAGTGCCTGACCAATTGTGTCGCGGCCTGTGCGAAAGGTTTAAAACCATCCGGAAAAGTCCAAAATAACCATCCCGAAAAGCCCATTTTTCACTAGTGGACCCAGAAAGGTTTGGAAGAGAAAGCAAAAATATTTTTAGATTAGTTCAAACCCGAATCCGCCGTCTCTTAGTGTGGAGTCGCCACATGGATTAGCTCTTTCAAGGAATTAGAGTCCCGTGAGGCTTAATATCCGGGGAGCGGCCTACTAAGACACAAAGATTCAGGTTCCGGATAAGTTGCTCATTTCTTAAGTGATCACGTTATATTATATCTACATAAAACCGTATTTTCTTAGTTATGCATATTCGCTCTTAGGTCATTTTTTGAAGTTTATGTGCATGATTCACGTATAGAAAAAGCAATAAACCCATCCACAAAATAGTAAGTAAATGCGGAAAATAAATGTGGAAAAGTAAAGATTACAAACATTACAAAAATCGGGGGATGCAACCGCCCGCTAACCTATTAATTACATTTTCTCAAAAATTTATGCAATACCCGAAGTATAAAATCCTAGGCATATATCTAACCTACATCTACAAAGGTTAGCACGAGATATTACATGTATGTTCGATTTTATTAATGAAAATGATCGTATGGCATAAAATGAGGTTTGTTATTAGGGAATAATTTTAATTCCCTTCGTTGGGGTATTCTAACATAAAAATTAAAAAGAAATAAAAGATGAAGAAGAGAATTATAACATTTACAATAATTAGGAATAAAAATAATTCCTAGGTCCACAAATAAAAATAAGAAAGAGATGAAGCAGATGAAAGCACGGAATCCGCAATTCTAGGAACTCAGAGGCTTACCCTTTCGGTATGAATCCACTTCGGCGTATCTATTCGATCCCTGGGAGCGTTCCTCATTCGTTTTGGTTTAGTTGTGATTTAATTGGAAAATAAATGTTTATTTATCCAAAAAGATAATCAAACTCGAGTTCTAAATTTGTTTTAGACACTAGAATATCTGAGGATTTAAGAAGAAATTTGATTTTAAGATGAAGAAATTTGGGATCCAAATGTGTTTTAGATCCAAGAAAATATTAGAATAAATGAAGACATTATTGTTTATAGTGTTTGTCAGTGAAAATCAGGTTTTTTTCTTTGAAATTTCCAGCCCCCTTCAATCCAAAAATGTCCGACTATTTATTGAAAAATCTCGAAAAATCCAAAAAAGGTAAAAAAGTTTGGTGAGGTCGCCAAAGAGTTTGGTGACCTCGCCAAACTGGTTGGTGAGCTTGCCAGAGAAGCTGGCGAGCTCGCCAACCTCTTTGGCGAGGCCGAATATCAGCGAGGCTGGTTCTGGACCCCGTTTTTCATGGTGTTTTCGGATTTTTTTTATGTATTATTATATTTTTTAATTAATTTCTGAATTAAAGGAGAAAAAATAGAAAAATCCTTTTAAATTTAGAGACGATGAAGACTCTCATTTGAAGATAGTCGGACGGTCGGAAATTGTATGATTCGAGGATAAATTTCTCGAAAAACCGTCATCATTGAACACGCGAGCTGGTACAAAATCCCCGTGCTCATAGTATGGATAGTAGAAAGTTCGTTGATTGTAAAAAGCCTGAAGAAGGGTGTGGATTGTAGAAAACCCATTAACTGTAAAAAGTTGGAAAAGGTGCGGGTTGTAGAAAGTTCGTTCACTATAAAAAGTTTGAAGAAGGGTGTGGACTGTAGAAAGGCCGTTGACCGTAAAAAGTGGAGAAAGGTGCAGATTATAGAAATTCCATTGATTGTAAAAAGCTGTAAAAGGTTGATAAAGTTTATGAGAAACTGTAGGTCATGAATACATGTTTTAATTCCTTGATTGAGATTGCTTGAAGTAAAAATTTTTCCCAATTCAATCAAAAATTAAAATATGAGTGGGTAATACTTTTCTCAAGTTTCGCGACTGAGTGTAATAAAAATTCCGCGAGGCCCTAAAAGTCAATTGAATACCCATGGAGCCTCTTTATAAAGTTGTGGTATATTGCAAATGAGTTTAGGTGGATTAAAATGAATGTGGGCTAAACAAAAGCAAAAATGGGCTGGGCTGAAAGCCCATGTCGTTAACCACATCACGACATCAGGTTAAAAAAATGAAACTAACTTTCCCCCATTTTCCCCATTACACGAAAATAGCCCATATTTCCCCATTTTCTTCAAATTTCTTACTCCAATTCTCTGCAAAATGTTGGCAAGATTGAATCCCGCAATCCAAAGGTCGTTTCTTCTTCGCCTCTTCCCGCTCATCCTAACATTCAAGGCTTTAGAGTATGCTCCGTGGCGAAGGGATATTGCTTCGACGAGATGGATGAATCTCTCGGGTTTTCTCACTATTCCTTGATTATACACTGTGTTCGAGGCTCTCGGAACATGCCTCTGTCATCCAGGTAACCTAAAAAAACCTTGAATTCGAGTTTTTGTTCACTTTTCTTGGAAAACCTAATTTCTATTCAAAATGAAATATGGATGATTTTATGTGAAATTGGTGCATGATTATGTGTTATTTAGTTATTATAGGTAGTTAGGTTGATTTGGAACCCAAATTTGGGGGGTTTGGATGAAAAATTTGGATTTTTAGGGTAAGAATTACAACTGAAACTGCTCTGTTTTTGTCGGTGCAATGTCATTAATGACATTGCTCATGCCGTTAACGACATGATAGAAGCAGAAAAAAAAATAATTTCTGCTTTGACGGAAATAGCTTCCAACCACAACTTTTAGAGCTAGTTGCGTACCTTATCATTACTTAAGGCTTTTAAGGCTTGTTGGGTTAATGTTTTGATTTAAAATGCCTGATTATGATGTGAAAAAAGGATATAGAATTATGCTTCGGCTTTGTGATTAATCTCGGTATTTTATCGATTTGTTTTTGTAGCAGCAGACCTACACGAATTTCATCGACATAGGGGCTATAGGGAGATGGTGGAACCATACAGTCAGGGACCCCAATATACGAGATGCCGTTGAAGCCACCGGCTTAGGCGCGTTAGCCCAGATCATACTAGCGTACATGCCTCATCTGTCACACCCGGCTTGCACTACCTTAGTCAAGCGGTGGTCCAAGATTAACATCACCTTTCATTTGCCAGTAGGTGAGCTCACTATTACACCATCTGACGTAGTGGCCATGATGGGCTGTCCTAGACTGGGGGGCAATCCATTTTGATGTCTTTATGGACCGGTTCTCTACTTCTCGCTGGGTCATCTACCTGGTGACTAAGCTTTTTGGTGTAGTGTCACGAGCGAGCAAGCTCTCTTATAAGGAGCTCTATAACTACTAGTGCCCTATGGATGTGGTGCCTGATGATCTTCGCCCTCAATGTGTTCATTCATGTGATTTCTCTCCTCACGATCTTATTCTTCTTGGTTGCTTCCAACAGGATCAACTACGAGTTGATATCAGCCGTTGTGGACATCGTAGTGATTCCAGTGCAGAACTTGCTTTGAACCATGTTAGGCCAAATGTACTACGGCCTTGAATAGGTTGTGAGGGCGCATGACAAAGCCCTTGAGCTGAGTCACGTCCTGCTCTAGGTATTTGATTTAGAATTTCTGCTTTCGTTCATCCACGATTTTTATTACCTTCTTTGACTTCTCCCTTTTTTGCAGGTGTGGGACTTCGAGTATCGCGTCCTACCTCCCCTGATCTTCAAGACTACTCTAGTCCCACGGGAGCATTTTCTGGCCATCTAGTGCCGGAGGATTGGTGGTCTCCACAAGTGGCAGACCGCGTACCGCGAGTGCCTCCATCATCTAGTGATTGAGCAGGTATCCATCATTTTCCCCTTAGCAGCTTTATCACCTTACTTCATTATCAGTTGCTAATTTTGTTATGAAATTTGCCTTCTGTCATTGCAGCTTACTTCCGATCCATGGATCAGTGTGCCAAATCGGGAGGCGATGGTAGATATGCAGATGACTGCCGATTGGTGCTAGAGTGTCCCCTTTCACTCGAGTGGTACTTTGGGGAAAGGATCCAGGGCTAGCGGACTACGATGATAGATCTACAACCGGTTTCTCTTCATCCTCCCACCTGTGTGTTTTGGCCCAACTGAAGATCACCTTTGAGATAGATCGAGTCACCTTCCTAAACGGGATTGGCGCCACGGTCCTTTCAATCGATGGGGCCTACCATTTGCACATGCAGTTGCTCGTACCCCCTTACCCTTGCAAGTGGGAGGATGATACTGAGGATTGGCATCGTTGGAAGGCGATAGAGATGACAGCGTGTACCCTATAGAATATGAGGATGTGGAGGCCAACTTCAGAGGAGATGATGGTCCAAATGGCAGACCTAAAGGTGGTATGGGCTATGGAGATGGTGGTGTTGGTAACGAGAGTCATGGCGATGGCGGTCCGAGCTCTATCAGGGTGTGAATCGAAATCTAGATCTGATTCCCTTAAATCTTTGTTATTTTTCTACATGTTTTCTATTATTTTTTAAAAAAGCTGGCGTGGACAAGCGAGCCCGGGCGAACTATACTAGTTCGTAGGATAGGATGTACACTGTACCCGGCTTTATGGAGGCCACCTCACGACACCCCAAGAGATGATCTTCTCACTGATGGCGAGGGCGGGGGAGTAGCAGACTCATATGCTACCTCCGAGCCTGTATACCTCGTCCTTCGCTCCTCAAGACACCACTAATGTGAGGCTCTTTCCCTTTTATCCTTTTAAAGCTTGCTTTGAATATTCATGTTTCTCAACTTGACTTTCATTTCATTATGGCATGTCCCTCGTGTTGATGTTGAGATGCTCACCCATCACTACATGTTTACTCGTGACTTGACCATCACGTAGAACGGGGCAGTTGAGGTATTCCTGTTTAATTTTCTGTAGACAAAACATCGTGATATTTATGATTGAATGTCAGTGTATGTGTGATGATATGTATGCTTGTTCTTCATTTGTTGACATTTTTCATGAATGCTTATGTCATGATGCATGTTTTCTGCTGTAGGCGTTGATTTCTTTAGGGCACCAGAATCATTTACTTGCTCAGACTGAGGTCCATAATCTCTAGGGTCACCTGAGGACTCGAGATCTGCAGATCAAGGACTTTGAGAGATAGTTGGTCCAGGGTCGGAGGTCCGCTCGCCTAATTACATCTGGGGGAACAAGTCTAGGATGCACAATGGTACCCCACCCTGCTCCAGTTTGCACCGGGGGGTATCTGGCAACTAGGATGTGGAGGCAGATAACTATATCGATGTTACCAAGGACAATGATGATGAGGCCTCGTCTTCAGTTTAGATTTTTCTCTCTTTTTTACATATTCATTTCGGAACAATTTATCGTAGTTGGCGTTGTTGACACCTTTTGGATATTTCTTTGTTTATTTTGGCATACTTTTTGAATTTCAGCATCGAATCTTAGTTGAATTTTCTTTTGCTCCAACTAAATTGCGACATTCAATCTTGCTAACATGATGATTTACTTTCAAAAAAGCACTGGTAAATCCCACGGTCTAAAATTAAACCTGCAAATTGACTTTTTACCAAAATAGTGACTTCAATTTGCCTCTGTAACTATCATATTGTTAACCACATGAGAAAATCCAGTCTATTAATAGATATAGAGAGCTTGCTGGAGAAGTCATATAGTTAACGATATTGCAATATCATTAACGATATTGGCCATATCGTTAACAACATTGCATTCCAGTTTCCAGATTTTCTTCCTTCTTTGCTTTTCTTCAAATGACAACCCACAACCAACAACTTTGGGCTATCTTGCGCACATTGAAGAACCCAGACTAGAAGAAACTTGAGAGATTCAGATTATGGGGACTCCGCTATCTCCCATCTACTCCATAAATACAACTTTAGTTAGACTTGTGCTCTCGTTTTGGGATCTGCCTGCCCATGTCTTTCGCTCTTTCCATCAGGAGCTTTACCCAATGATTGAGGAGTATCAAGCCATCCTCGGGCTTTTCCCGTAGCGATCCCATCTTATCGCTTTGGAGCTAACGACACTCTTCGGGGTTTGTGGAATTTGGACTTAGTGGTGCCTTTCCTTTCTCACCCAACATCTCCTAGAGGGTTTCGCGTCAAGACTATTCCGTAGTGGTGCGCTAGTACTCCAAGGACCCACATTGCCTGGCCTTAAACGGTGGCTCTGCTACTAATATTAGAGTTCATTTGCGGAGCTGGTCCCATTACCCCATTTCAGTTATTATTTGTTATTGATCCCCTTTCTTGGGCAGATTCTTCATCTACATTGTCATTGACGAAGAATCTCATCTTCATCTTCATCTAGGTTTTCGATCAACTTTTCGATGAAAGGATCCGCTGGCTTTGCCCCTGGTGGGCGATTACCCATGTTGCAGTCTTTATGCATGAGGACGGGATCTTGTTGATGGGCTTATTTTCCACCTTCTATTCGCCCAACCGCTTATTCAGGCAATACGCAAGGCACCATTGGATACTACGCATCATTTTCTCCTTTAGAGTTTCTGAGTGGCATCATACTTGGCTAGATAGATTATTGATCTTGTGAGTACATCATACTCATTTCACTCGCCTCGACTATGGAGCGGTAGAGACTATAGAAATTGGCCTATTCTATCACGGATGGCTAGGGACGATAAGGTCTTTGACGGATCTCGAGAGGCACTCCTGGGTGACGCTACAGTGGTTAAGGGAGGAGGATGGGCTTAGCCCTTATAGCCGTAGATAGAGCCAGCCTGTCGACTTGTTGAGAATGATGCTATTTTATTAAAAAATCTAATCGACTTTTGCTTAGAATGTTCCAATGTGGCACGATTCTATAAGATTTATTTGTCTTTTTCCTTTCCTAAGTATGAACTATTGAACTAATTAAAATGTAAAATGCTTCTTGTTTACTTGTGACATTTCCACCATTGGCATTCACAAATTTCGACAAACACACACATGAATATTTTCAGTAAGAAATGATATCTTTATTGATGAAATAAACCAGAGTAAAAATGTTTCGAATGATCTGACTCCTGTCATTAACTAGCCCTCTTGGGTTTTTTAACTAATGAATTTATTTTTTCACTCCCTGTCCTAATTTTTGCCTGAGTTGCCCTGGGTTTTCAATGCTGGTTAATCAAGACAATAATTTGAACATGCAAACTTGCAAGGCGGAATTTCAAAACTTAAAATTAACCTAAAAGATCTCCTAAGCATGCCAGGATTGATATAATCTAAGTTGAAATGTTCCATAAATGCTATTAGGTTTATAAAACTCATTAAAAGAAACCTAGCATCTAAGTTAAGAGCATTACCAGTAAATGTTTGCCTTTCCCTTAGTGCAGTACTCCCTTAGAGTAATTTGGTAGAATTTCGTTAGTTTTAGCTTCCAATCTAAGACAGCCTCTATGATTGATCCATATGGATCTTCATCGACCAAAACCTCAGTTGAGGAAGAACTAGTTGGTAGATAGCAGCTGCTAGACCGCCAGAAGACCAACCCGAATATATTAACTAAGAAGTCTCACTTAAAAAAAAGAACCTTCAAAAGAATTCTTGGGATGTTGGAGAAACTCATGGAGGAACTCGTAAAAAGCTCGTGAAGGAATGATGTCGAACTTAGAGAGAAAGGCTGAGTTGAAGTGCTAAATAAAGAGGAAGGGGGAAGCTATATATTGGGAGAAAGGGAGCTGAAAGCTCTCCTACTTCCAATGTGGGATAGGGAAAACTCTATCCCACAATACGGGTCAACCGCGGAGATCCCTAGGATCCGCAGGCTATGTGGTAGCCGCGTTAGGCATCCCTTGTGGGCTTACCTTACCCACCCAAGTTGGGCCTTGCAGGCTCTCCCATAAGCCCAGCTTGTGGGTTGCGCTAACGGGCCTACTACCCTTTAGCACCCGCAGGCTTAGCCACTGCTCACTAGTGGCCCATGAGCATTATTTGCTCGTGAGATAGCCTCACAGGCCCCACTTTAAATAACCCTTGTTTATTGGGGCCCACTCGCAATGGGAAAATTTCCCTTCCTATTCTCAGTGCAATTTTTCCCAAATTCTCCTTTAATTCTATTAATTATCAATCTGGTCCAACTAATTAATAATTCATCCGATGAATTCGACAACCTTAATATTCTTGGCATAGACCCAGTCTATAGGTTCTTTACTTAGTCCAGTAAAGACCCAAAGTGGGTGACCTCATAAGATCCTGATGTATAGAGCCACTAGAGGTTAACCTAAACTTAGCTTCCCATCCGGGAACCTTTTAGGCTCAGTGTTCCAGACTGATATGGAACCTAATAACTCTAGAAGATCAAATGGGCTTTCTATCAAAATTTTATGATCCCATGATACTCGAAATGTCACGTGCTTGTGACTTGATCCTGTTATGAAACAGTAACTAATACAATACACTCATTCTATCAAGTTAAGTACCATCAGTTAATTGAGCTTAAATTAAGTGTCAGTTCATGTAATAGCCATGGCTATTCTGGAATTAGACTTATTCATGAAGAACACCACTCGCCATAATGTATCAAGATTGACTAGAAACCAGTTCTTTCAATCTTATACTCTAATCAAAGGTTTATGAGTGTGTCAATTCAACAAGAGACCTTAAGGTACATCTGCCATTATATCAATAGCGATGGATCCCATCTTGGCTACTCAGCCTACGAACATGTGATCATCACTATAACCGTAATCACCCGTATCATACTGATCACCAAGGTATGAATAAGTATGACCCAAAGTATAGCAACTCCTACATAAGGTAACTAGTATATTGATAAGTGTATAGTTACACTTATTATCATATTAATTTTATACACTAAACACAATAGTTTAAGTCATTTTTATACTTCATATACAAGATTTCACGTGGTATGTAGTTGTTTTTTATACAAATGCAGATACTAGGTAAATCTTGGGAGTAAAATGATCTAAAATGGAATTCTATGAAAAAAGAGTGAAAAAGGTGCAAAAAGATGTATGGAACTTAAAGATTTGGCTTAGGATCGAAGCTGTCAAAGATCGGTGAAGTTACAAAGAGAATTATGAAGAAAAATGCAATTCACAGTCGCGGAAATCATTCACGGTCGCTACTTGTTCTTCTTCAAAATAGAAATCTGCCAATCAAAGATTCACGGTCGTGACTTGTATATCACAGTCGTGACTTGGACTGTTTTCTAGTTTAATCTTCCTAACTACCAACTGCTAGATAAGGACGATCAAACGCCATCAACTACCAACGAATAGACACCTATCAGAAATCAACCAATCATGAAAAGGTGCCTATCCATTGTGGATTAGATTGAAGCTTCTCAACCAATCGCAATGAAGTGATGCAATAATATACCAATAGACACAACTCTTCGTATGGATAGACGCAACCCTTTGAACTCTATAAATAGAGTGCTTCAAGACCTCACAATTTCATGGAGAAGCAGAGGGAAAACATTAGAGTGCATGAGTGAGATATAGTGTGTGTGTAGATACAGAATTCGCTACGTTCATAAGTGTTAGTAAGAAAATGTTTAAGTAATTCGAATCCTTGTTTCGATCACTAGATTTCTCTATATTCTCGAGCGATTGTTGTATAAGTGTACTTGCAAATCACTTATCAATAAAAGTTTTTGCTCTTCAATATTCATTTGTTCGATATTCGCAAAGAATAGCATCCTAGCAGAGGTTTTGTACGAGTCGAGACCGAATTCAAAGAAGAATCAGGAATTGCGAGAATTGACGACTCCCATTAAAGAGTGGATACGGTTTGATCAACTCTAGCTTTCACCTGCATACCTTACAACTTTGCTTTGCTTTGCTTTCTACTTATACTTTCTATTTCGAAGTTTATATCATAATGCGTATTTCGTGTTAAGTCTTTTATGTTAATCAAGTTATATGCGTTGGAGTTAATTTTAAGAATAGTTTCAGGGTTAACAATATCATGTATAATCACTGGATCTGTGATATAACGCTGTTTTGTGAGCCAACATTTTGGAATGGTAACTTGCTAAATGTGGCTATGTGAGAGCGACCTGTACTAAGCATAGTATTGATGTTGTCCAGGTTTATATGATTGTCTTAATTTGTTTGCGCTAGATTTAGAAAAGTTATTTCATGTGTTGCTCTGCAACGAATAATTGAACATTTGGGTGTTTTAAACCGAGTTTGTTAGATTAGTTTAGTGAATCGTAACATCTTTATTGAACTTGCATGTTTTCTATGTTATCCTTATTTCGTAGGGAAAATCTATATATTTAGATTCTCTAATCTTTCACATCTATATTTACTCATTCTTCATTCTAACCCTCCCACTCAAAATATCAAATTTATTTTATTTTCTTATTTTATCTTCCTTGTTGATCTTTTGAGCTAGTCCTTCCTTATGCGATCCATATTTTTTAAAACTACATCGAAACTGTATACTTGTAGTTATCATCATTTTTCTATTTGATAAGAGGTACTGACAGCACCTATACTTTAAGCGAACAAGTTTTTGGCACCATTAATATAAAGCCAAACTTTGTGCGAAAAAGTTATTAAACTTATCAGTAGAAAAGTGGAGAATAAGTTTTTGGCGCCGTTGCCGGGGAAGGCAATAGCGTTCTAAAGATCAAATTGCCGGGGAAGGCAATAGCGTTCTAAGGATCAAATTGCAGGGGAAGGCAAGTGCGTTCTAGAGATCAAATTGCCGGAGAACGGGCAATTATATTTAATATGTTTGTTTTTCTAAGTTTTTCTAAGTACACAGTCTATTATTTGAAGAATTTGAAGAATTAATGAAGATCGCGACCGCAACATACATCTCACGCTCGTGAATATCGGGTTTCAAAACCTACTGTTTCTGTGATTAAGGAAGTCACGATCGCGACAGGCCTTCGCGATTGCAACATGGGCCCTGGATTCTGCTTCTCAATAGAACGAGTTTTCTCTTTTCTTTTCTTTTTCATATTTTTAGACTAGTTGTTTGTTTTTAGATTTTCAATTGAATAAATTCTTCCACAATGAGGATATTGTGTTCTTTAGTGTCGGGGGATTGTAAATTGTAAATCCCGAAAAATCCAAAAAAATTGAATAAAAATAAAAAAATCGAAGAATTTAAAAATTTTTCTTGATATTTTTGTTAATTATGCATTATCTTTTCTTATACTTTACTAACATTTGTCCAAGGTTATTATGAGTGTTAGGTATTTACAAGTATAATGTTAGTGCACAACATTTATCAATTTGGCAAGGATGAGTGGTGAGTAACATTCGAGAGCAACATTCCAAATAAGTTTCGATATATATTTCAATGCAACATGAATTAGTATAAGTTATATAATTATAGTTTAATGCTTTCGATAAGTTTAAGTGGAGTAATATCTAATGGTATTCTTACTATGAGTTTTATATGCAAATCTCGAATAAGTCCTATATGTATTAAGTGTGTTTAAAGTGTTAGGAAACTATAACCATAATACTTTGAAATTGATCAACAAAGGATGAGGGTAATAAAGAAAAATCAAAAGAAAGAGAGGATAACCAATGAGTTATGCAAAAGGTGAGGAATGGTACTAAGCAGAAACTACAACCATTCATTGAGTGAAAAAAAGAAAGGAAAGTATAGCACGAAAAATGGTGCAAAGTACAAAGTACTTCAAAAACATATCCTTAAAAGAAAAAAATGAGAGAGTGGTATGGAGCAGAAAATGCAACCACTGAAAAAAGGGGAGAGTGGTATGGAGCATAAAATGCAACCACTGAGAGTGTTTTACCATCCTAGGTTACCTAAAAATGCCTTGAGAGAAATTAATCAAGTGTGCTTTCTATGTCCTTTATACTTTATACTATGCTTAAGAGAAGGTAATATTCGAGTATGCATATAACGCTTATATGAAGATGCGATTCGGTTGACTCTCCATTAAGAACAAAGGTATGCAACTAGACTATATAAATTGCACA